>JAQBSW010006717.1:0-46362 GCA_029291075.1 Eudiplozoon nipponicum | reverse complement strand
CGAAGAATGGTAAAAATTACTATCTGTACAAATTTTATTTATCAGATTGCAATATTTTCTATTCATCATATATATTAATACTTTGTTAATTCTAGTAATTATTTAGTATTTTTTCCTTTCTATGGAGACGGGCTCCATAATTTTTAAATTTTTGCGTTCGATTTCAAACAAATTTTCAAATAAAATAATATTTCTATAAAAGTACGCCTACGTCAAAGCAATCACTGTTTAAAAATGTAGCTGTCATTCATTAATTTGAAAGTACTAAACCAATTCGACAGAAATATTCAAATAATTAAAACTATTTTACACATAGTTGCATGAATTTTATGAATGTTATGTTAAATATTTATTTTCTTCTTCTCTTATTGCATATGCACGGTTTGAATAACTATTAATTTAATAATTTAAATAAAAATATTCCTTAAATTTCCAACAAGCTAGGGGAAATAACCAAACGCTAAACTTTGGTTATGGCGTAGGTATTTTTTGCCACCCAGGTCATCCTTATTTTTCAAAAGTTATATATAATTATTCACGGCATCATATTTTGTATCTCCTGTACATACATAAAATATTTACGCATAAATAATTTAACTTAAAGTATTGTATTAGTGAAGCACTTATAGTCTAAACTGACATCGTCAGAAATGCTAAACCAGATTTAAAGACATGCTTCATTATTAAATTAAATTATCCCGCGTTGAGGTTTTAGGTAACCATTGCTTTTTTCTATTTCATAATGTAGAAATGTAACGTATAGTTTATAAACTGCGAATCATTATTAATAAGTATAAGTCTAAGGACCACAATCGCTTAAAATTTTGAAGCAATTGAGATGTAGCAATGACATTTGAATTCAATGAAGCACTGCACAAAATATGAAAATCATTCAAGTTGTGACCGCAGTCAAAGCATATATGAAACCTGCCAGCGAATAACTCATAAACCTGTTTGATTTGTTAGGTAACCCAAAAGAATTTTTCTTATTTTGTTTCTAAAATTAGGTGACGTGTTTTTATCAAGAATTCTATTACTTCTAGACAATAATACCGACAAGAAAAATTTTGTGTCTGGTATTCCACTTTTATTAAAATCAAATAATATTTTCACATTGAGTTAAATTATTTGAAATATACAACGATAAGTTTTTAAACAACTTAATTTAAAATAGACAAAATGCTTTAAGTAGATAGGTAAATTTAAATCAAGAACGGATTTTCTAATTAAACCGTAGTAAAGTAATTTAAAGTTTCAATTCATAATTTACAATTACACAATCATAAAAAACCAGATAGACCGTTAAGTAGTTATTAATAGCTGGTAAAGTCAACTTAATCCAGTCACAATGTCTCACTCGCAATGAAGGAATCAAACCAGACGGTTAGCGGATTTAATGATAGAATTTATGGACTTCAAATAGCAAAAAGTTCTTGGCTTATGCAGCCTCACTATATAATTATTCAGAAAATAATTCACCACATGTTTTAATAAAAAATGAAATTAGATTTTTATCATGTTTGGAAATTTCACAAAGAACACAAGTACATAGGGTGCTTACTGACAATCTCTGTCTTTCTACGCCAATCTAAGTGAATTAATAATAAGAGAATCACTAACATAATGGCACTCACTCCATATATCTTCAGTGCAAAGTTCAAATCTTAAAACAGAATTAACATTTCATATCGCTTATATGATTGTCGAACAAAACAGATCGCAAATCAATATAAATTCACTAGATAAAAGGTCCATAAAACTGATTAGTTTCTACGCGTGTCTAATAATGTGCACACAAAATATATAAATACAGAAAACATTAAATATGCAAACAATTACATCGTTAACGTTTAAATAAAGCTGATAGAATTTTAACAAAAAGAAATAACTGGTCCACCACCCAAACAGTCACGCATCTGAACGTCTATAAGCTGATTTGTACTACTACACGCAGAACAAATGTAATATTATTGATATTCAAAATAAGAATACTTAAAAATGGATAATATAATATGTTGTTAATTTCAAAATATAGACTGTTTTGAAACAAGCGAGTTTCCTAGGCAGTCATATTAAAATACAGTAAGACACAAATATTGTGTCTGTAGGTTTACATTAAGTAATTACATTAAGTAACATTATATAAACATGACATCAGCTGAAATATGTTTGTATAACATGGATATTCTCGGACATAACACCTCCTGAAATGGGTCGCATTAGTGAAACCGTTTAAGAAGCAGCAAATCCACTGGCAATAAAATCAGCTTCTAAACAAAGAAAGGCAGTGTTGTCAATCATATTAAACCTTACTTTCCCGGAGTTTCTGTATGTTATCATGACGAAATATGGAAGATAACATTGGATACGTTTGAAATTCCATGAGGCGGAGAAGGGTATTACACTAGCATCATTTTGGCTAATAATATTTTTTTATTAATGGCTATGTTGTGCTTGGTATTAAATTTGGTCAATGGTTATATTAATTCTGAAAAATTGATTCAAAGAAATAAATTTAATAACCACTGGACACAAAAATGCAACGTGTTTTAGGAAGATTCATTATAGCCAATGTTACTATTAATTTGCTTTCCAGGTATGCATTTTAAAACAGGAAGTATAGCATTAATTAAATGAACGAAATTACTTAAGAAGTTGTAAGAGATTTAATTATTTAACGTTGGTTATTTAGTTTGTCTGAAATTTCGTATTCAATATTGTCAGTGATTATGAAATTGGGCTTAAAGCACAGTAAACGGTACGTTGAAGAAGAATGCCCATAGGGTATTTTCTAATGCTAGTATTAGATATAATTGCAACTACAAATTCATTTAGTTGACCTAATAAAAAAAATTATTTATTTTTATAATACTTGGCTAAAGAGATAAAATGTAATAAGTTAGAATCGTCTTTTAACTATTGTTTATTTGTTTGCTAATCGCAAATATATTTATACAGGTTTTGCTTAAATTTTCATACGTATCTTTCTAGCTTTTTATAATGGCTTTCTCATATTTCTTAGCCGACCAATGTTTTCTGCTTTGACAACTGGAAATATTGTCCAAGTAGCTAAGCATATGCAAAATAACTTTGATGATCTAGCATATTGCCTTTAAATAAAATGTTATTATGAGTTGCTCAGTCTCATGCTCATTTTTTAGGTAAAAATCTGATTGCCATGGTGATAGCTATACAAACAATGATTATACAACGATTATTCATCGACCGTAGATTAGAACCCAGAAAATCTGTAATGATACTATATTTAATGTAGCCTTTAATTTGTTAAGCAAATACACTGCGACCAAAATTTTCACCAAACGAATATGCAGTATTTCTTTTAATCACAATTTTGCGCGTTTTACAAATTGCATCACCATAATGGATAAGTTTACGATTTGTTTTATAAAGGTATAGTCTAATCTGTGGATATCACGTAGTCATCTAAGTAGAGTTAGCTGAACCCATTTCAATTTAAAATTAAATTAAAATTCACTATATAAATTGTTTTACGAATCAATAATTGCTGAAGCATGTGACATTTCTATTAGTTTCAGTAACCTAATTTACACTAACTGTCTCATTTTTATCAAGTAAATTAATTTATAATTATCGTTGTTTATCGAATTCTTTAACCTGACGAATCAAGTTTATTGAACTCGTAATTATTTTCCAATAATTTTCTTATCGGTTCGCAATAAGCTATTACTCATAGAGCTATGTTCAAACCGATGAAATTAATGAAAAATTGAGATGCTTAAAAAATGTGATCGAACAACGAATAAAAGTCAAAAATATATCGCCACACTGAGAGATGCATAAATGTATCAGAAACATTTATGACACGCAAAAAACTGGAACGTCATAGTCCCCAAAGTGTGACCTCTTTTGAATTAAAATTTATCCATTCATGTATAAAATGTTACCTTACATTCATCCAGGCGAAAGATTCTCACACTTACCGTTTCATCGTTTTTCTAACAAATATTTACCCTTACTAAAAAAGCATATGTAATAAAATATTATACCCTGTTAACCATGATAAATATTTCTTTAATTTAATGATCATCGGTTGCACGCTTGGTGCAAAAATTTATTTTAGTCAAGGTTGAGATCATGATATAAACACCTGACCTATTATGTACATGCATTTGCCAGTATAAACTAAGCATTGTAAAGTGTAACAAAGGAAGTCATTCAGTAGACCGGTTTCGTCGTTTATGGAACTCAACACGTACCGTCCGCGGCAAATTTCCTACAGTACGTAAAGATTTCCCAATATGGACGAAACCGGTCAACCGAATGAATTTCCCTTTCTACACTATGCAATTAGAATTAATAAGATATAGTTAGTGAATAATCCAAATGTTCATCTGATCAGTACACATACACATATTAATCCATATAAATTTACAACCAATAGCCAAGATATCATTACCAAATCCCACATCCAATGAATTAAGCTGCACACAACAGATTCAATGAGTAATTGCAGCATCAAGCGAAAGGGAAAACAGACGGCAACTGTACAAATAAACGTACAATTGCGTAAGTATTCGAAAGCACAGATGGATCACCATATTTGCAGGAATATATGTGTCGTCAACACATCAATGCAAGCGACTGAACCAATCATAATTTTCACGAGGTCAAACTACCTCCTACAATGAACTACTAAGATTAATGCTTCTACGCATGTACACACATACAAAAAATAACCAAAATACACGCTATAACTCCTATATTTAAATGCTTGAACATGACCATAGTTTTGGAAAATTCCAATGGAAATCCTGATCATTAATGATTCAAATCACGTTTTTACACGGATCTAACCCAAATTAAAGTTGTAAGCCTAAATTTTTTCTACTTATTGCCCCGATTGTTAGATTTTTAACATAAATCCGTTCATATCATATATATATATATATATATATATATATATATATATATATATATATATATATATATATATATATATATTACTGTGGTAGAAAGTCATTTGTCTTAATAGCTCGAATTCATTAAATTTAAAATATGAATGATTTAATCATATAATATAAAGGCAAACATATTTATAAACATATGTTTGATATTTACTTCGATATTTGGCCATTAGGAAATGTTGATTAAGTTAAGCAACGAAACTACTAACTTTAATTATTATAATTGATGCATGATTAGACGTACTGAACTTAAATTTGAATATAGTATAGAGAACAGTTTAATGGAATTTTACGACAAAAAGCAAATAAATTCACATTTGGATTTTTCTTCAAATATGAAATTAGCGGAATTCAATTAATTTCATAAATGTAAATATAAGAACTTTTAATATCAAGTAAAGCTACACTATTTAATTATATGTGGATATAGAGTGCCTCGAATAGGGCCACATATTCCACCGTTTTTCAGCGAAAGAATTTTCAAAAACTATTATGCATAATAGCGTTGAACAATGTTTTATTCTTGTAATTACCAACATATGTACTTCGGGTTTTCAGTCGTATGCGTGAAAAACTATTCAAATAAAACAATGGAGGCTTTCATTAATAGATAAGTATGATAATTCAGTTGCATACAGCTAATTTACAGATTTTATTGCTTTATTTATCTCGTATTGTTTCCGCTTTTGAAGGCCTTGTTATGGTTAAAATTTCTGGAAACATTATACGCGTTAAAAATATGTAGTAATTTAATTATTTTCAATACAGTTATTCAAAAATGAATATATTGCTTATAAAAATACCAACGAAGTTATTTTAAAAATTTCGTATGTCGACAAATTTTCACCACAAATTTCTTGTTTATTTAAAATATTAAGTAAAATGAAACGTTAAGTTTTCTTCAGCAATAAGTATTGTTTGTCAAAATTATAATTGAAATCAAATACATTTCAATTCTTATAGTTCATACATTTTCTATAGCGTAAAGTGTGAAAAGGTAATTTATGCGTTCGATATTACTTCTTTGAAATATTAATAAGAGATACTTTAAATGCCTTTATTCAGTGTGACAGATCGCTTTAAGTCTTGAAAGGCAAAATGACTTTTGAAGCAAATCGATCGAACTCTTTTGGAGCCTGTATAGTTTTACATAGCTGGCTACCTTTTCCAAATAATCTATGAAAACAACCTGTGTAGGCTAATCGATTAACAGCAGACGCAACGTAAAGAATTCCTCTATATGGAGATAACCAGCTTCAGATAAACACCTAACCCAACATATATTACCAGTCACTCAAAATAGCAAATATACCGTAAGCACTTACGACTTAATGGAGTTTTGCCATATTGAAAGAATGATAAGTTCAAATGCAATTTAGCTTTATTTCAAGATCGCAACTGGATTTAATGAATTTTCATCACCATCCGGGCAATCAATTGTTGCTTAAATGGTGTAATTTTATGTCGCCTTGATCTAGCATTACTTATGAACATGCGTTTCGTGTATAAGAAGTCCGATTGATAAAATACCTAAACGTTTCAAGATATATTATATCGAAACTACATTTCATTTAGCATAATATATATCGCAAGAAAAATATGACTATCATGACAAATATGTCTATTAATCTTAATGGCTTGAAAGAGAGATCTTTCTAAACCTGCAACAAATAAGTTTTGTTTCAATACAAAAAAATTTTTAAAACTTACATACCTTCTGTTTAATTTTTTTTGCTGTGTGATTTTATAATAAGTAACAATTTTGACTTTATAATTTTATCTGAAACTTGACACAACAAGGACATTGAAAACCACGAATTTTTCATTCCTCATTATTTTTTATTTAGAAAAGACAGATCACTGGAAAGAAGAAATAGAGGATTACTCATTTAAAGTTAATCTATATTAAAAGCGTAAATGTTACATACTAGTGAATTTAATACTATCATTGATTTTTTATCTAAACTAATCGATAATCTGATCTTAACCGCGGTTTACAGACCTCCGTATGCTAGTTTATATGATTATCATACATTTACCAATACTTTTCAATATATTTTGGACTGGCAAGGTCATAATGTGGTGGTAAGAGATTTTAATAAACTGCATGACTGTAAAATAATCAATCTTTTTTCTAATCATGATCTCAAGCAGATTATAAAAGGGAACTACTAGAGGTTCGGAATGCTTAGATCATGTATATTTAGAAGTTAAAGCGTTGAACTCACACAGCTATGATGTAGTAAACTACTTCAAATAATTGGATCACAAAATAAAATATTTCGAGTAGCAAAGCACAGAAACTTAATTTTGAAAATGCACACGTGCAATGTTCCAGAATCAACTGGAATCTTTTTAGTGAGTTAAGCATAATGATTGATTATGAAAGTGTTTTATATCATGAACACTGATTAATCAATCAATCAATTATTGTTAAATTGCACTGATGAATTTGTTTCTTCTGTTTCAACGTTATTATCTGATATATTTCAGGCATCTACGTTTACGGATATTATACCGAAGCGAATCAATAAGAAATTATGTAAACTAAGAATTAAACGAAATATTATAATGAAGTGAAGTCTTATCAATAGTATTAAAAATATTGTGGTTAGATTTTATTGATAAAGAAATTAATTCATCACAGCTGATAATCCGTCAAAGACCAGAAAGAATTAGTTTGGCCAAACTGAAGAGTAATCCTAGACTAGGAAAAGTTAAAGCTTATACTACCTGTGGATAAAACTGAGTATGGATTTCTCTGTGAGTTGGAGGAAGTATTTGGCAATTTGATATACAATCCACAGAATGAAAGAAATTTTATTGAACTATCTGACCCTTTGGGAGACCAGGAACCAGGACTTGTTATTGACAGTGATGAATTGATAAAATTAATGTTAAAAATCAAATCAAAAAAACAAAAAGATCACCTTTGTATTTCGATTGATAACCTGCTTCAATTACCCTTAACCTTTACGAATGCGATCTGTAACTTTATAAATAGAATTTTGAAGAATGGGTAACTACCAATCGATATACTAACGATAGTAGCTAAACCGTTGCCAAAAGTAAGTAAGCCAACGTGCGCCAGTGATTATAGATTAATCTCTATTATCCCTTAGTTTTTGAAAAGAATAGAACGATTGATACTAGATCATTTAGAATGTATGTTGCCGGCTGATTTTGATTTATGTCAACATGGCATTACTTAAGATAGATCGACAACTACTAACATGCTCTCTATGTGGAAACATGTAATTTCATTAGATGAGAATAAATTAGATGCATCAATTGTATTTATAGATATTTCAAAAGCCTTTGACTCTATATATTTTGATGCTATTTTGAATGCGATTAATTTGTTGAATATTGATCCGAATATTTTTAGATTACTTAAATATTATTTATATAATCGAAGAATGAGTATTCAAGTAAACGATTTGATATCAAAATCGAAAAGAGTAACAAGTGGAATTCCACAGGGATCAAGTTTAGGGCCAATTTTATTTAAAATCGTATTTGCACATTTAGAAATTAAGATCCTTAACGGTCGAGTTTGCAAATTCGCTGATGATTTAAAAATAATCTTTCCAATTGATCCAAAAAATGTAGAATTCTCCAAAAATAATGTGACATTAGATTTGTATGATTTAAGTAGATATTTGATTACACTATGGCTGAGAATAAACAATAGAAAGACAAGAGCTTTAAAAATAGGTAACAGAACAAACTTTCATTATGTTTATTTTCATGATGCTGTGATTAATGATATGTTTGAGATTAAACTTATGCAAGAAATTAAGGATTTAGGCATAACTATTCAATGTACAGCTTCTGCTGAGAGACATATTGAAAGTATAGTAGGCAGTGCCAAGAAAAGATGGGCACTAATAAATCGAAATATCTTATCGAATGACATAAAACTTAAAATGTATAATATGGATTAGACCAATACTAGAATATGCTGTCGCTACTTGGAATCCATTAAAAAAGGGTTTGTCCAATAAGATAGAAGCTGTACAAAGAGAAGTTGTGAAAAAAATTAGTCCTATCTCCTGCACTATATACGCCTCTAGATTACAGTTTGCATCACCGAAAACCTTTTGGTTTCGGAGGATGTGCTATTGCATAAAAGTTTTCCATTTGAACCAGTGGACTGGTGTCTATATGACTCCGATAAGAAAGAGTCATGAAGTTGGAACTAGATCTGGACATTTGGCAATATCTCCTCCTTTGGTGGGGAATGTTGCGAGCAAGTTATTCTCTTTTTCGAAAATCTACAAAATTTATGACCAATTGCCAAATGGGCTTAGAGAAACGCCTCCATCTAAGATGTCTTTTAAATTTTTATCTACTGAACTAGAAAAAGTCTACAATCCTGCTGATATTTTTTTATTTTGATTATGATAATACTTTCTCATGGTTGAATAAAAGACAAGGATAATTGTTATCAGAAACAGAATTTATTGAGATTTTTATTTCCATGTTTTGTATTATTAAAATTGAAATGTTATGCATTATATCATCATGTTAGTCAACAATACATACAATGAATTGCTAGTCATGGTTCTCAATTTTTTTCATAATGTTACACTCGAATTATACCTTAATTTTTCCTATTTTGATGATGTATCTATTATTCCTTACAGCCGAACTTACTGATATTGAAATATTGTACAGTACAACTAGTGAGATATACTTATCTACATGAGACTAATTGCACATTTTTATGTGATGTGATAACCTTTTTATATTGTACATTTTCCAATTTTATTATTTGATGGAACATGTGTGGTTTGAATCCAAATAAATATATTCTATTCTATTCCATGAGGAGATAAAACCTTTAGTTACTTTGTCTGCAGAAATGGTGCCAAGAGGTAATGCCGCAGGCCACCGTGCAAATCTATCAATCATAGTTAGAAGGTAGCTGAAACCTAGAACCTTTGGCAGATGAACTATGTCGATGTGGATTATGGCTAGGCGAGAAATAGTTCGAAAATGTTGCAACTTAGAATGAGTGAGCCGTGTGATCTTGTTTTGCTGGCAAATGGCACACTCGGAGACCCATCGTTTAGCGTTCTGCCTAAGCCTGTGACCCCAGAAACGATCTGTGAGAAGTCGGACAGTCGCTTTCTTCCTGGGTGAAAAATTGAGTGAATTGAGTCGAAAACCTTTCTCTGAAGGCTGGTCGGCAGAACTGGCTTGTTGGGCTGTGTACCCGTGTATAAAACGATTGGTAAGCCTTCCCAGATACGGCATATGAACTTGGTTGGGTGACGGGCTACTGATCTTTGAATGTGAATGTCACCGCTCTGTTCCGTTCGCAGGAGGGATGATGTTAGTGCTGGTTTACTGAGTGTCACGGAGTTGACAGTCAATTACGACGTCGAAGGTGGTTGTAGCGAGACGTCTGGCCTGGAAAGGATATCTGCAATGAAGTTTTGTTCGCCCTTGACATGAAAGATGTCAAATCGCCATTCGCTTAGACGTGAAATCTGTCTTTCCACTCTGGCAGGTTACTTGGCGATAGTTGAAGTTGCGTTTCGAAGTGCGCTAATTAATGGTGCATGATCTGTGAAAACAACATATCTGCTACTGCCAATGATGCTGATAAAATGGCGCACTGTGTCATGGATGGCGAGGAGTTCTCGACCGAAAGTATCGTATCTCCTTTCTACTGGTTGGAGAATACGCGAGTAGAAACTGAAAGGCTTCCGAACACCGTCGATCTCTTGCTCCAAAGTGGCTTCAATAGCGAATTCAGAAGCATCTGTCGTGAATAAAAATGGTCAATGAAAATCTGGATGCTTTAGCATCACGAGTTGATGGCGTGTCGAAGTAATTCCTCGTCTTCGGATGACCAAGTAATGATGGAATTCTTGCTAAGTCCTTTTCGATTCCATGAGTGTCTGCTCAAAGGATAAAGTTATCTTGAAAGACGTGGAAGGAACTTGTGATAGTAGTTTAGTATTCCCAGAATTGTTTGCAATTCGCTAACAGTCTTCGGTGACTTGATATTTCTGATTGAATTGCTTTTTACGGCAAAGGTTGAATACCTTGTGACGTGATACGTTGTCCTAAGAAGTCCACGGATATAGTTGTAATTTGCGTATTGTCACAATTTATCTTGAGTCCGTGGTTGGATAAGCATGAGAGGATATTTTGTAGATGATTGGCATGAGATTCTAAGTCTGGACTGAATATCATTATGTCATAGAAATATGACATGCAATAAGCGGCGTCGTCGCGAAGTATGTTTTCCATGAATCTTTGAAATCTTTGTGTAGCACACTTAAGTCAAAAAGGCATGTAAATATATTTGAAAAGGCCAAATGGACTGATGACTTTGTCTTTTCAATATCTTCTGTTACTAACGGGATGTGATGGTAGGCTTGTTTGAGGTCAATGGCTGAGAAGAAATTGCTGTTGTTGAGCTTTTCAAGTAAGGTGTTAATATTAGGAATAGGATATGCATCAGATTTTGTCCCTGAATTTAACTTGCGCTAATCTCTGTACGATCCGTTTGATTTAGAGCCTAAGTGCAGTGGTGACGCCCATGAACTTTCCGAAGGTCTGATGATTCCTTCTTCCAACAGCCTTGAAAATTCCTTTTGGGCAGCTTTCAGTTTAGCAGAGGCCAGTGGTCGCTTCTTGAGTGCAATATGTTGTCCTTCTGTGACGATATAGTGCATCGTGTTGGAGACGCGTAGCTCTGACTTGCTGAGATCGAAAAGCGACTTGTGTTCCGAAAGAGCTGTTGATATCTCTGCTAAATGATGCACTGGGGTTGGCAGAATGACTTGTAATTCCAAACGCTCGGAGACAAGTGTCAAAAAACTTTGCTCAAGTCCGACGGAGGGGTCGATGATCTTTTGATTGGCAAGATCACCAATGAGCCGAAATTTCAAAGGAAAGCAAGGCCTATTATATTGTGTGACACCTTGGCAATGATGAAGTTGTGAGTAAATTCACGCTGTGAATCTATATTGATTGTGCGCTACCGACAGCCATAAGTAGTTATAGGCTCGCCTGTAGCTTTTGCGAAATGAACGCCCAGCGACATCTTGGCCATTGAATCACCCTTGAGAACTGAGACTGCTGCACCTGTGTCTACGATTAATTCTTCGCCAGTTCTGAATTCAAGAAGGTGCAGAAGTTTGTTAGGCTGTTTTGCCGGATCCTGCAAATGATTGCGAGGACCTCGATCGCCGCCTACCATTATAATGTATTTTGGGCATAAAATTTGGTCGAGCATTCACCTGATTTAGCTCGGATTTCGCTATAGCCAATCCTTCTAGAACTTCAACCATGTTCTCTATTGTCCTCTCTAAAGAGGAGAGCCTATAATCCTGCTGGGGCGGACAAAAGGATGACAAATTCAACTTAGTTTACAAAACCATAAATTTTAACTCACATCTCTCAGATAAGTCCTCTATAGACAGAGTGTTGCGGAGCTGTCTGGCCCATACTTTTAGTGAATGTGGAAGATTGTTAATAAAAACAACCTTAGCTTTATGGTCAGAAATATTGGTTATATACCAACGTTTCCGTAATTCACTTAAAATCTTGATGGGGCCAATGTTTGGCATGTCTAACTGCGCTTATTTATTTATTATCTGTTTGGTTTCTGTGGGACCCAGCAAGGACTCTACTTCATTTTGTAGGCCCAAAATGTGATTAGGTAGCTTCATAATGGCCTCAAGCTTCGGATAAATTCCTCACTGCAATTGAGAAGGTAGTTTAGCAAAAACCTTTGACAGTTTTTGATGACTGTCATAATCTGGAAACGGGTAGAAAGCGAAGTCTACGCGCATAAAGAATAGTTCGCTATCTCCATCCCAAACAGGAACATCAATATCTAAAATTGGACCTGGCATTCTAATATTCTTACGGGATCTTAAAAGCATAAATTTATAAACAAGATGAAAATGTATAAAAAGACTTTAAACGAAACTCTTACCTACTAACAGCTTCCATAATTGAAACAGAAGCTTCCGCAGTTGAATATGTTGAGCACGTCAGTTCTACTCCTTCGTACAGTCAATGTTCGTTCACAGATCATCAAGATGTACAATTTTGTAGGTCGGAAAATTATTGAATAGAAAACCTTCCTTCTAAAAGTATATACCTCACAAAATTCCTCAGAAGACCTCAACTTTAGAAAGATTAACAACCAGAGTAAAAACGTATACGAAAATGTTAATTTATTGTAATCCCCAAAAGATTAAAAAGTAAAACAGTCAATTGTATTTGTACCAAATGTTTTCTGATGATGACGGTACTCAGTATCCTAGCGCAGTCACCAAATGTGTAAACGCCCCAGCTTTAACTAAATGCCGTACGACGTTACAAAGTAAGTTTTGGTGCCAGAAGACTGAGTTAGAACTGTTGGGGGGCCCTAAACAGGGTCGGTCTTGCGTTCTCTGGCAAATGCCGAGAAGGTCATTTAGTGTAGCATTTGCTGCTCGCATACCATTGGTTAACGTCAAATTTTGCTATTTTCTAATTTGTGCAGCGTAAATTGATTTGAATTTAATTTGCGCAATATGTAGGCGAATTGCTTGGTGTCGTTACAGGCTCAAATTAATTCGCCAACATACTGTCAAAATCATGTCATATATGTAAAACGATGGACAATTTAGAGTGCGCAAACTACCGTTGACCAATTACGTGCGTCTTCTCATCTATATAAGCGCGATATATTACCACGCAACGAAGTCTACTCTGGTCGTTACGTGTGATAGCTGTCGCCTTCTATGTTGCACTCACAATCTATGCCGCCTGCATTACTTATGTTTACTACGCTGTGTCACTGATTCGGCTAGTTTTTAGTTACGCCAATCTTCTTGTTGCTGCGCATCTGGTTATAGGTAATTGATCATCTAATAATTGGATTTCTACGTGTTCCAGCCATCTCGATGATGCCACAGACCTTCAACTAGACAAACCAATGCCTTTGAACACAAAGTAACACATCCTGCTTCGTCAACTCTGCTTATTTACGTGCATCTGCTCATGTATCTCCAGTAAAAAAGAATAGGACACAAATAGCTTGTACCTGGATGAATTTATGGGCATCCACACGCTGTTAACACTCGGAAACTCTTACGGTATTTCCAGGTTATTTTTTCCACGGCTCGGTTAATGGCAACCGTCAGTAAATTCTTTCTCGAATCCTTTAATTTTACTTCTTAGCAACGTCTCACGGCACAACTAGACGGGGTGTTATACTGGCGTCCGCGCCAGGGCCGGAGACCACGGTTATTGTTGAAAATTAATGAACCAACTAGATTTGATAAACCAAATCATTAAGCGAATTTTTGGTGTACATTAAGTAACCGATGTTAGCATATATAATAGGCTGGATATCAGAAATTTACAGCTTTAGGGGCTCCAAACCTATTAGTTAAATAAAACCCCATGGTCGCTTAGTCGGATTCAGTCTTAATATACCAACGTGAGTCTGATAATTTTGTTTTCTCTTCCAAAACTATTAAGCTCATCCTTAATTAAGATTAACTTCTATATTAATCAAACTTAAATATATTTTTGAGTAATTTAGTAATAGACAATGGACTGTGTACTTCTTACGTAACAATACACCCGACTCAATACCCTGTAAAGAGATTGGACGCAAAATCAATTATTAAATTAACTGTTCATGAACGTTTTACGAATATGCACATTTCAGAACACAAATTAGTTGCAGAATTATGTTGTGAAGATCAAGATCTGTAAAACCAATACTGAGAAATAGAATGTCAAATGCAGCTTGCTAGAGACAGTCACACCAGAACAGTTACAGAATACCGAAACTTTACTTACGCTCAATTCAAAAGTCTATATACTGCAAAGAATTTATACAAAAATGTTCTAGAAAGTAAGCGAATAATTTCTTTTCAATAATATTTGTTTCAATCATCCACGGTTGTTTAATTTTATCAATAAATGTTACTTTAATTTTGTCGGAGGAAATATTTTCCTCTGCACCGCTGGATTATCCTGTCTTTTCCAATCTTTGAATATTAATGAGTCAAATTCTGTAGTTCAATCCGTTTTTATTTTTGTCTCGCCTAAATGCTTTGTGTAACATATTCAATTTGTATGTGTACAATTGTTGAATTTGCCAGTGTAAATTTGTTCCAAATTGCCAGTTCAGACAGTGGAATCAGTTTTGGAAGGCGCTTTTTCTATTAGCTTTAAAATTTTCATGACACGTATTTTTAAAAATAATTTATTATATTACCCATTTTAATGTTCTGGAAGTTATTTCAAATATGAATACTCTGAAATTTAATTTATCTCATTGTCCATCAGTCAGTCTCACATCTGATGATGTTAGGCTATTCTTTTTAGAAAGATGTACTTCTAATTAGATTACAATCTATGAAAGATTCGAAATGGAAAAATTAAATGCTAAAAAACTGATGATCAGCTCCATCAAATTGAGTACAAACAAAAATCCTGATACCCTCGATCATTCTGTCGATACTCTCCTAAGAATTTATGCTATAACCACCAAAATAGTTCTATAAATATTTCAATCGTCTACTTCGTTTGGTGAATTTACCAAATGGATCGCAATATACTTTATTGGATGCTACCAAGCAACATTAAAGGAACAGAGCATATTTTTCACGCATAAGTGAGATAATCAAATTTAAATGCCTATTGCTGCATTTTATGCAGGTTTATTTCGTCCAAGTAGACTTTATCTCGAAGACATTACAACCAATATTGTCATATGCAATCACCAGCCCATTTGCTTATATCACCCGGCCAAGTAACCTAATGAACTTCTGCATCTCGATTTCACAACCGGGGAAGAATTCATCGTAGACACAAGTGTAGCAAATTCTGTTCTGAAAGGTGAATCCATGAACGAGACGCCTCTTGATTTTCCACTTGCAAGAGCTATGGGAAAGTTCATTTTCACTTATGGTTACCGAAATCGCTCTCTTAACATAGGTTTACTACTTGGAATTTCCAATAATTTTATCGTCGCCAAGGTCTCACATAACAAAATAGGCTTTGATTTACTGTTGATATGTTGGCTGATTGCTATTTCTGCCAATCTAATGATCATTGAGCCATCCACTGGACTTGAGCCAAGTTTCTTGGTACTTGCCTTCGAATACTTGAAGTAGCGGGTCATATAGTTAACTACAGTGCATGATTCGACAGAAATATCAAGAGGTCTTTAAGAATATAAGTCTTTGTTCAATTTTAGCAAGTCAGAGCTACGTGTCTCTAACACAATTTACCATATCATCACAATAGGTTAACTTATTGCAATTAAGAAGAAATATTTACCCCCAGCTAACCTGAAATCTGCCCAAGTACTGTTTTCAAGACTATTGATAGAAGGCATCATCAGACCATCAAAATGTTCATGACATCACTAATAGACTTGATATCTAAATCAAACGAATCAAACTGAGCCTGCGGGGATTACCGCAACCTTAATTCTGTGACGAAGTTCGATGCATATTCCATTCTTAATCTAAACACTGCTTGAAAAAATCAGCGGTAGCAATTACTTTTCAGTGATTGAACTCAGACAAGCCAACCATATTCTGGTAGTGCAAGGAGATATAAAAACTGCAGTCATTCCTCATTTCGGCCTTTTTGAAAATCTTTACGTGCATTTGGTCTCCAGTGTGTCACTCAGACTTTCAAATGTTCATGGGCAACATCCTCCACGATGAAGCCGATTACTGTATGTCAAAACCTGATGATATAATGGCTATTAGGACAAATTAGACTGTCATACAAAGCACCTACGAAATGTCCTATTCCAATTTTCAGATGACGGACTCAAGATCAATTGTGACAAAACGCAAATTGCAACTATGTCAGTTAATTTCCTATGGCATAGTTTTTTATGTCAAGGTACACAGACTTTGCTGTCTAAAGTCAATTCAATCAAGAACGTTTCGCCACCAAAGAATTTGAAGGATTTACAGAAAATATGGCCTATAAAATCAAAATTATCCGTTACTTAGTCACCAGCGGAATCGAAAAGGACTTAACAGAATCTCCTCTACTTCTTGGAATTAATCCGTCATGTAATCAACTGGTTTGCAAATGCTACACTGCTAACACATCCAGACTTCCAACGACCTTTTATACTCACAACTGATGCTTCTGAATTTTCAATCCGGGCCATCTTGAGACAAGTGAACAATGGGTTTCGGAAGCCTATTACTTTTTACTTGTGCACTCTACAACTAGTCGATATTAAATACGAAACTTACAGTCGAGAAATCCTCGCCTTCGAGGACGCAGTGCGCCATAACATCAGCGTCAGCAGATTTGTTATTTTAACTGATCATGCACCATTATTAAACGTAATGTAAAATGCGAATTCAACCATGGCATATTATCATGCCAGCTAAGATAGAAAGCTGTCACGAATGAGTAAATGACAATTCAAAATGTTTCAAGTAACGGCGAACAAAACATTATTGCAGCTAGGCCAGACGAATTACTACAACCAAATCTGCCATTTTCAGTCAACTCTATTGCTCTAAATGAACATGCAGTGGCCCCAAACCTCCTACAAACAGAACAACGCGGTGACACTAATATTCAGAGATCAGTGGCTCGTTATCCCACCAAGCTCGTATGCCGACTCTGGGAAGGTTTACCCATTTTTTAATTCACGAGTACGCAGCCCGACTAGCCAGTTCTGTCCACCAGCCTCCAGAGAAAAGTTTTCGACTACATTCACTCTATTTCTCAACCAGGTGGTATTACGACTGTCAAAATTATTATATATATTTTCTGTCGTCCTATACACAGTCTGAACCCTAGCGATGTTTCTCCGAATGTACCAAAAGAATAAAATCACCCAACACGCTTATTTTAAGTTGTAGAAATTTGCAATTATTTCACGCCTAACTATCGATCACATTGATATAGTTCATCTAACTCGGGTTTACGATTTATGTTACCTCCTAACTATGGTTCATATGTTCACCCATTGGCCTAAGGCTTTACAACTTGACATCATTTCTGCAGATGTATTCATTAATGGTTTTTACGCTGCATGGATAGCACATTATGTAGTTCCCAACGAGGTTATTACTGATAGAGGCACTTACCTCTCATTCGATCGTTTTAAAAATACCTCGCGCTTCATAGGATGTACCTTACGTCAGACTAGTGTTTACCAAAGCTAATCTAGCTGTATGGTAGAAAGAATGCATAGGGAACTCAAAGCCGCTTTAGCATCGTCGTCCATTTATGGCAACTGGGTGGATTCATTACCTTTAGTCCTACTTGCTATGCTTTCCTGTACACGCAAATCTTTTATAGCGTCTGAATCACAACATTTCAATGGCATAGACCTACGCCTGATTAATCACCTCCGAGGTTTACTAACCACACGGGATGTCCCATATGTCGAAGCTTCTCGCCTTCAGCTTCATTTCAATAAAATGTCTGGCCAGCAGCCGAGACATGATCCACGGCCAGTATTCGTTCATCCGCAGCTCCATAGCTGCAAGAAATTACTCGTTCGTAACTACGCTTCTGTTGCACCGTTAAAGCCAAGGTATCTGGGTCCCTTCACGATTTTGTTTAGACAATCTAAATATTTTATGATCATGCAAGCTGCAACACCTACGTCGGTTGGTATAGAAGGGTTGACATCTTTTATCAAACCGCCTGATCCTGGAGATATACAAAATTCTACATGGGTTTTAACATCTACATGCCTACATTCTGAATCAAGTAATAAATTGCTTAACATTGCGTGCAAATGAGATAATATTTTTTCCCATTGGTTGTTCTGTTTTCTTCATATGAAATTTTATCATTTTTGCGCACCAATTGCGCACTATTTGACGTGACGTGATTACCATGGATTCATGTGTTTCATTATTTTTTCACACTTATTTGTATCACATGGTATAACCAGCTGTTCTTAGCTAAAAATTGTGTAGTGTCTGTAAACATTTCTTCCGTATTATGGCATTTCTGCGGCAATTTTCGAGTACATTTATTTTTATCATTTAATTTTCATGTATTTTTATACATCATGCTGTTGCACAGTATGGCTCAGGTTTGAGCCCACACTTGTTCATCTTGATAGAATTAACGCTTTATCTAGTAAGACTATGAAGTCACCGGTTTCATATCATACATACCGTAACTTCATCAGTTACGCAGTTTATATTCACTAACCAATATCATGGACAACAACGTCAAACACACACTAGCGCCTTCGATCGTACCGAACTTTCAAGGACAGAAATCTAGCCTGCCTACGTTACAAAATAAACCTCGTACTTTTGATTGCAATTAGCTTCACAACTTTCACGCTACAGCTCTCAAAACGTATCACACTGCTATATTTTGCTTCATGTGATATGACTGGTCACTACAGCTAACAAAATATGCAGCAATTACTAGTGGTTATTTGACCAGCCAAGATCTTCAACAAGACTAGTCAAGGCCTTCGAACATCAACTAACTCATTCTGCTTCGTCAATTCTACTAATTCAAGTTTATCTACTCAAGGATCACTCGCCAAAGAACAGGACACAAAGAGCTATATTATAGAAATACATATGGACATTCGCACGCTGCTAACGGTTATGAGCTCTCAAGGCATTTGAATCTAGAAGTCTTCCTGCCCCTGCTAGTTGCCATCAATAGTAACTGCTCTCTCCGAATCCTTTTCATCTTCTTTTTAGTAACGTCGCACGCCACTGCTTGACAGGGCGATAACACTGTAACATATAAAATAATATCTCGGAAACTTGGTAAATTAATTCAAATGAAATACGCAAATTCATAGACTTATACTGGAAAAATAAAGTAGCATACACTCTGACACGACCATTATCCAATCATGTGCTTCTTGGAACTATATAAAGAAAAACGCATTTCTTATATATTGTTTGATTTCAGATCATTTTCATACAAATTGTATTTCATAAAATAATTTTGATTAACTTTTATTATTGTTTAATGTGATGTTACTCAAAAACTATAATTCAACTATATGACTATTTTTTACCTAAAGCACTCTAACATGGTCGCTACGTGCACTCCATGACATCTTTTGTCGCCTTGCCTATTTTTGCCTGCAGACGTCATTCACTTTTTTTACAAGCGGTGACTGAATAAAACACAGCTTGCCGTCAATTATGGCAAAATTTAGTTTGTGCGTCCAAGTAGATATCATCATTCAAAAAAACATCTAAACAAGCAAATTGAAGACGCCAATAAGATAAATTTGAATTGACCAGCTTTAAAATAGTTCTAAAACAACACTGCTGATAATTTTTTCAACGCAATTGGAAAGAGCGAAATGAGAGCAAAAATGCAGAAGAGGATTTAAATTAATTAATTAATTAATTTGAAATGCCTGTTTATACAATGTCGAGTCAACGTGGCGGAGATATTTTGATTTATATGGATCTGCGTTTCACGCAAAACTGAAACACAAGAACGAAGACAGTATGACTAATGACTTTATTTCCATGGAAATCGACTCATTTATATATATATATATATATATATATATATATATATATATATATATATATATATATATATATATATATATATATATATTCATTGTTCCCTTCTTGTGTGCAAAAACAAAAAGAAATTTTATCAGATATAAGAAAATTTTCTTTCTCATGGTCTTCTCAAATATCTACTCATGAACATATCTTTATATATAAATTGGAAAGCAAAACAAGATAGAAATATTTGAACATAGAGAGAGTGTGGAAAATAGAAACCAATCAAATTGCGTGCGTCACCTCCAGTTCAAGCTCAATGCTTGTACGTGCTTCTTCTGCTTACATAAATCCGGCTGCAATTTGTTTATCCATAAGGCTTCGTATGTGGCTAGCTCCCTTTTGTTTTGCATTTAGTAATTACTTTGAATGCTACGTCTGGAGAACATACGTGCGATGTTTCGATTATGTGTTGCGCAATAGCAGACGTGTATTCACCATTTGATTTAAAACAGGCGTTCAAGTTGCAATGTTCCCTCATTCGAGTAATTAACCGTCTGGTCGATCGGCCTACGTAAGTTGATCGACAACTTGCGCATGTATATTGATAAATAATATTTGATATCGACATTAACGGCTGTTTCTCTTTGATTGCTGGTAAAGGCAAGTGTGTTACCATAAATAACACCCGTAGTTTGGCTGCATTAAATGTGCGTGTCAATGCTGCTTCAACTTTCTTTTGTGCCATTCGGGAAACTGCATCCCCCTTAAATGGGATGTTCAAGTAGACTGTTTTCTTTTCTGGCCCATAATACGTCTGTTTCTGGTTAACTCCCCTTTTAATAATTGATTCAATTAATTGTCTGGGATAGCCATTAGACATTAAATCGTTAATTGCTTTATTATATTCATTTTCTCTAGAATCTTGACTAACCAACCTGTCAATTCTTGAAAAGCAACCACGAACTGTTGATAATTTATATTGAAATGGCACAAAACTGCTGTAATGCAAATACTGTGCAGACCATGTTGGTTTATGGTAAATTGTTCTGTTTAATTTACCATTAGTTTCTTTCTTTAATAGTACATCTAGGAAAGGCAGACAGTCATCTTTCTCGTGCTCTGACGTGAAACCGATATTCTTATGTGCTTTGTTGAAAGTTTGAAGCAATGTTCGTGATTGCGACCTGTTCTTAAGTACAAGAAATATATCATCCACGTACCGTATATATTGAGCACATTTACTTATGTCACTCTTTAATGATGTATTTTCTAGTTGCCAGTTGGATCGTCTACACCAATAATGTACGGATTACCAAAAACGCACAAAAGAGGTTGTCCTATGAGGCCAATTTTATCAATGGTAAATTCTCCGTTTCATGCACTAGCTAAATGGCTAGTTCGTTTACTTGAACCATTACGTAAACTACTAGGTAATTATTCGGTTGCCGATTCGTTTGAGTTTGTAAACAAAATTCAAGATATAAATGTTAAAAACAAGATTATGGTATCTTTTGATGTTACGTCTTTGTTTACAAATGTTCCAATTGATGAAACCATTGACATTATAGTCAAAGCGGTAGAACACGATATATTACCATCGCCGGTGCCAGGTCAAACTCTACGCAAGCTTATCTTATTATGCACGAAAGACGTACGATTTCGTTTTAATGGAAATATCTACAAACAGACTGATGGTGTCGCAATGGGAAGCCCCTTATCTCCAGTGTTGGCTGAGATTTTTCTAGGGCACCTAGAAAATACATCATTAAAGAGTGACATAAGTAAATGTGCTCAATATATACGGTACGTGGATATATTTCTTGTACTTAAAAACAGGTCGCAATCACGAACATTGCTTCAAAGTTTCAACAAAGCACATAAGAATATCGGTTTCACGTCAGAGCACGAGAAAGATGACTGTCTGCCTTTCCTTGATGTACTGTTGAAGAAAGAAACTAATGGTAAATTAAACAGAACAATTTACCATAAACCAACATGGTCTGCACAGTATTTGCATTACAGCAGTTTTGTGCCATTTCAATATAAATTATCAACAGTTCGTGGTTGCTTCTCAAGAATTGACAGGTTGGTTAGTCAAGATTCTAAAGAAAATGAATATAATAAGGCAATTAACGATTTAATGTCTAATGGCTATCCCAGACAATTAATTGAATCAATTATTAAAAGGGGAGTTAACCAGAAACAGACGTACTATGGGCCAGAAAAGAAAACCGTCTACCTAAACATCCCATTTAAGGGGGATGCAGTTTCCCGAATGGCACAAAAGAAAGTTGAAGCAGCATTGACACGCACATTTAATGCAGCTAAAATACGAGTGTTATTTAGGGTAACACATTTGCCTTTACCAGCAATCAAAGAGAAACAGCCGTTAATGTCGATATCAAATAATATTTACCAATATACATGCGCAAGTTGTCGATCAACTTACGTAGGCCGATCGACCAGACGGTTAATTACTCGAATGAGAGAACATTGCAACTTCAACGCCTGTTTTAAATCAAATGGTGAATTTACGTCTGCTATTGCGCAACACATCATCGAAACAACGCACTTATGTTCTCCAGACGTAGCATTCAAAGTAATTACTAAATGCAAAAACAAAAGGCAGCTAGCCACATACGAAGCCTTATGGATAAACAAATTGCAGCCGGATTTATGTAAGCAGAAGAAGCACGTACACGCATTGAGCTTGAACTGGATGTGACGCATGCAATTTGATTGGTTTCTATTTTTCACACTCGCTTTGTTCACGTATTTCTACCTTGTTTTGCTTTCCAATTTATATATAAAGATATGTTCATGAGTAGATATTTGAGAAGACCATGCGAAGGAAAATTTTCTTATATCTGATAAAATTTCTTTTTGTTTTTGCACATAAAAAGGGTACAATAAATATATATATACATATATATATAAATATATATATAAATATATATATATATATATATATGTATATAAACTTAAACGCCTGTTTCAAATTAAATGGTGAATACACGTCTGCAATTGCGCAACACATTGTTGAAACCTCACACGCAGTATTTAAGAAAATTACTAAATGCTTTAACAAAAGGGAGCTAGCCACTTACAAAGCCTTATGGATAAACAAATTGCAGTCGGATTTATGAAAGCAGAGGAAGCATGTTCAGGCATTGAGCTTGAACTGGAAGTGACGCACACAACTGATTGGTTGTTTCCCTTATTTTACAATCTCTTCATGTTTAAATGTTTCTATCTTGTTTTGCCCTTCAATTTAGATATAAAGAGGTGTTCATTTGTTGATACATGAGGAGAAGAAGGGAGAAAAAAGTTTCTTGTAAAACTTATTTTTATTTTTGCTCTTAGAACGTGTACTATGAATTTTATTAACGCTCACGGGCAAGAATATATATATATATATATATATATATATATATATATATATATATATGTTTAAAAGAATTTTTTAGCAATTTAAAAAAAAATATTTTACATAACAATTATATATTAATTAAATGAGTCTATTTCGCTCACTACTTGGTTCTAGTAATAATAGTTTTTATTGCAGTCGCTTCCTTGTATTTTATAATAACTCTCACAATAAATATTAATTGGAAAATAATTAATTAAGTTAACACCAGATATACTGTCAGTTTAGTCGCGATATTATAAACAAATTCAAATTATGTATGGATGCGGATAATATTAGTGACATTGTTTTCAATAAACCAGTCGGATTTTAATAGAGATTTGTATTTAAAAACTTACGCTGAGACAGTTTAGAAAAATTTCACAAATCTGAATGATGGATTGCATAGGAAAGCAGAATTTGTGATGAATAAAATGATTAAAATCTTTGATCTATACTTATCGGTTTCTGCTTACTTTTTATATATGAGGTGGGGAATTAAAACATAGTTATAGTATAATAAATAGTCCATGACATTGGCAGGTGATCAACTACTCTATCATGATTCAGAATGATTATTTGTAATACAAATATTTATGTGTGTGTGTATTATTATTGTGTGTATTGTAATGTGTATTATTATTATTATTATTATTATTATTTAAGATTAAAGTAAGCGGTCGTAAATATGGAAATTTAGAAGATGCTTAGCGGTAGTTTGGCCTGAGTACCAAATTCAAACTATTTTAAAACTTTCCTACACAAACGTAATTAAATTATTAATAGAAATAGAAAGCGTTCTTTATTCTTGTTAGAATGTTTGCTGAGTATCTAAATTTCACCAAATTCATCTAGTCTGGTTATGAAAATGTTATTTAATCTTTGTATTGTGTTTTTGAACAGTTAAAAAGTGCCTCAATGGGCAAGGTAATATATTTATTCATTACCTCGGGACAGCTCTCTGTGAGAGCACACTTCTCACAGATTTGTAATTTGCAAAGTTTTAACGTGGAAACATACTGATAAACAGCTGAATAATTTGTCGCTTCTACAAAATCAGGTGAAAATTCAACTACTTATCTTAGAAAAGGAAAAATGCAATAACTTTTTATTTCCAGACATAAAATTGATCTGAAATTAAAAGCAATTGCAAATAGGTGTACACAAACTGGATACCTAATCAGGCTTTCTCCTTAATGCTCGCTCAAATAATATATTCTGGATAAAAATGAGGATTGATTATTTTTAAAAATTCGTGATTTAATATTAGTATGATGAATTATGCCAAAGGAAGAACATTTCTCAGATAAACGAATAGACATTCTAGGTAAAAGTACCAACATTAGATGAGGTCACATTCCTGTTGCTAGATGGGGATAACTGTAGCCAATCAAAACGCACCCGTGCGAGTGGATGGCGGTAGTTTTTTCTAATTGTGCAACTGCATAAATAATATTCGTCTGGCTTTTATCTCAAATCTACAAACTCGATTTAAATGACAACTCATCGCGTCGTGTAATTTGTTGTTACTTTCAACACAATCTTCGATGCATTAGTCTAAAAGTAAATAATGTAGTTCAATCAATGATGAAATTGCAAGAAAATGTTAGTTTCAAATTAAATATTACGCGTAAACTATATCGATCGCAAAACCTGAAGTGTTACTTTTACTTTATGAACTTTATTGAAACTTTCCACCGATAAGGAGCCATTAGTAGACACTAATCGCACCTGATTCCCAGACTGGCCACACTATGACTACTGTTTTCTATTGTTTAAATGAAGTTTGCCAGCTTCAAGTAAACACCGATCACATTGGATTTAACCAGTCGTTGAAATACATAGCAAAACTACCGCCAGTCGTAACGCACTGACGCGTTTCTACCTTCCATGATCATCCCCAGACTACGACGGCAAGCTGACTAGCGAGGATCAAACCGCATTGAATATATATGGAAATCAAAGGTAGATATGCGGCTCTCACCTCTAGCAGTCTCGCATACATTGAACTTGACTGGAAATGTCGGCTGCACAATTTCTATGCAGTCACGAACATTAACTGTTTGCAGCTTTCGCCACATATACATATATAGGCAATACAATTTAAACAATAATTGATTGCGCGGGTGGTGGTAACAATTCTTTAAATCAAGTTTGCGAGCTTGAAGTAAACACCAATCCCATTGTATTTAACCAGTCGTCGAACAACATAACAAAACTACCGCCAGCCGCAACGCACTTACGCGTTTCGACCTTCCATGATCATCATCAGAGTACGACGGCAAACTGACTATCGAGGATCAAACCGCATTGAATATATATGGAAATCAAATTTAGATAGGCGGCTCTCACCTCTAGCAGTCTTGCATACATTGAACTTGACTGGAAATGTCGGCTGCACAATTTCTATGCAGTCACGAACATTAACTGTTTGCAGCTTTCGCCAAATATACATATATAGGCAATACAATTTAACAATAATTGATTGCGCGGGTGGTGGTAACAATTCCTTAAATCAAGTTTGCGAGCTTGAAGTAAACACCAATCCCATTGAATTTAACCAGTCGTCGAACAACATAACAAAACTACCGCCAGCCGCAACGCACTGACGCGTTTCGACCTTCCATGATCATCATCAGAGTACGACGGCAAACTGACTATCGAGGATCAAACCGCATTGAATATATATGGAAATCAAATTTAGATAGGCGGCTCTCACCTCTAGCAGTCTCGCATACATTGAACTTGACTGGAAATGTCGGCTACACAATTTCTATGCAGTCACGAATATTAACTGTTTGCTACTTTCGCCAAATATACATATATAAGCAATACAATTTAACAATAATTGATTGCGCGGGTGGTGGTAACAATTCTTTAAATCAAGTTTGCGTGCTCGAAGTAAACAACAATCTCATTGTATCTAACCAGTTGTCGAACAACAAACAAAAACTATGCAAGTTTGTTTAATTGTATTACCTGTTTCCTATTGCCTCAAATCTGATTAATGTGGTTTTAGGCGAATATTTTGCGTCCAAATGATATTTTAGTAATGCAGAATTATAAGGAAGAAAGCAGGGCATTTATTCTCTTCACACACATCTCTTCGCTACTAGGTTCAGTCGTTTTTTCGTGGTTGGCTGTGCAGACGTCGGTGGAAACAAATCGTCGAGGAGTACATACGCTCGGAGCACGCAGAGTCGATGCGGAAGCGGAACAGCATAGTTTTTGGTCTGGTAGGTTTCCTAAATGTTGTGAATAGATCATGCAGTATTCGCTTATTTAATGATGCATTGAATCAGTGTTCACAATGACATTGGCAATAATATCTGTCCACACCAGAACTACCAATTACATGTTTTGTGATTTGCAGCTCTTATTTATAAACTTCTTTATGCAGTAAAATCGGGAGGAGCAAATTTTCTAGCAGCCCCATGCCAAAATATATGCTTATGTTAAGCGTAAATATAAGTTTCCGTTCTTCTGCAAAGTAGGACAATTAGAAGGTAACCGATTAAGAAATTCGCTATTGTTTATTATTTTTCTCGAGCTAGCTCATGCAATAACAGACGTGTAGGCACATTGACGCAGTATATTCAGAAGTACGTCAGAGTAAAATAAGAAAGTTATATTGCAAAAAAGACAAATTAGGAAGAAATAGGAATAGATAAATTAGAATAGCATTTGAACGGAAGTAACTCATGCATACGTGTTTGCGGTGCTTACTAATTGCAAGGAGATCATACTTCCGTTCATGCTTGCCTTTGGTTTATCCTTCTGGTCACAACCGAACTAATGAAGATTAGTTCGCAACACCTAATACATACTTTCATATATATTAGCTCTTCGCAACAAACAGTATTTAATTGTAAAATCATTTAGTAGACCGGTTTCGTCATTATTGGGAACTCATAACGTGCTTTCCAGATTTTTCCGCGGACAGGGCTCGAAATTGGGCACGTCTGCTTCAGAATCTGCTGCTCTAACGAAGCAGACGTGCCCATGTTCGAGCCCTGTCCGCGGCAAATTCTGGACAGTACGTGATGAGTTCCCAATTATGTCTCATACTTTAAGAGGTTAAATAGTAGGAGAATTTCAATTATACACAAGAATTAATTTCTGTTTTCTGTTCATTTTTGTGTAAATGAGGAATGCAAAAAAATATCAGGTTCGGCAATTTGCAATTCTGCCTAATTATTTGAGTGCAAACTCGTGTAGAAAAATAAGACGTAAAGAGCAAAATCTGGTATTTTTATGAGAAAATAAAGTTTTTATTCTTCTACAAATGAGGGACATTAAAAATTTACATGTTCGAGAATTCGCAATTCGTTTATTCATTAGCAAAAATAGAGCAAAATTCGACAAGGACTTGCACACAAATTGTGTCCACTTAATGCAGAAATATATTTTTCTTGTTCTGTTGCAATGACCGCGTGTCGCAGATATCACTTTTAAACATTTCGAAGTACTAGTCTTTGCTTGCTTTAAGAAAACGAGGAGTTCGTGCATTTTATAGTGTGATTATTTTATACAATGTTTTTGCTTTTGATGATGTATTTTCTCTTTCACCAAAGTTACCTATTTTCTGTATTTTCATAGCAGCTGCATAAGTTGAATTGCGAAATCCCGACGTTGTTACTTTTTACACTCTTTTAGAAGTTCAAAATAGAAAAAGTAAATTGTGCATGAATTAAACATTTATATATACATAAGTATACATATATATATATATAGAGAAGAGAGATTTGTCACCAGATGACAATATTAGCCAACAGCATTTCATCGATAAGAAATTGATGATCTTCACTATTAATACTATGAGGATGGAGGCGTGTCACAGGAACCAAGCGAGTGTGAACCATTAGAATGTGTCGATCCGGTCGCACTCTGTTTATCCATGCTCAGGCCACGTGGATCAAACCGGCAGTCAAGGTTATCACCGGATTTCATGTGCTAGAAGCTAACGTACGCTACTGAGCTTGAACTGGACGTGACGCGCGCAATTTGAATGGTTTCCGTCCTTCACACTCTCTCCATGTTCGCATATTTCTATCTTGTTTTGCTTTCCAATTTATATATAAAGATATGTTCATTAGTAGATATTTGAGAAGACCATGAGAAAGAAATGTTCTTTATATCTGATAAATTTCTTTTTGTTTTTTGCACGCAGGAAGGGTACAATGAATTTTATTAAAGCTCGTATTTCAAAAAGAATATATATATATATATATATATATATATATGTATATATAGAAGATATATATATAGTAGGTATATATATATATACAGAGAGATAGCAAAACCTGTTGGGGGAAATATAGTATTATTCTTTAGTTTGACAACATATAAATGAACTGTAAATCGCGTTTCTAAACCTCAACTCAATATTTATTCTATAAATGGCACGGTTTCGATTCCATAATGATGGAACTAGCGAGGCTGGTTGAATCTTTAGGATTTAAGCGACGCCGGATCGATTACGTTACAATAGTAAAAGTGTTACATTCAGGGTTTTGAAGTAGGAATAACGCCCACGTAGATCGCCTTATTTTTCAGTCATAAGCTCAACACGTCTCCGTTGATATTACATTAAATTATATACATGAGTAAATTGGCCGTCAGCTTTCATTAACACCAAAGGTAAGCGAACGTGGCAAGGCGAACACCAGCAAAAAATCAATTCCTTGAACACACGTCTGCATATTTGCGGCAGATTATTGAAGCCTCGTTCGGTTATTACCAAATGCCACAGCATAAATGTGATAAAATTTAAAATATTGGGGATAAAAAAACTGCGGTCTGAATTTGGCCAACAGAAAAAGCAAATTTCGGCATTGAGACTAAACTAGAGGTGGGACACGCAAATGAGTGGCTTCCAATAATTCACGCTCTGTCCATGTTTTAATTATTTGTTTGTTTTAACTGGCATAAAAATGGATATATATATTCATTTTATAGATATCAGAAAAAAGGATGAGGTAGAAATGTTTCTTGCATCTGATCGAATTTTTAATTGTTTTCTCACATGAGATTTGTACTATGAAATGATACTTAACTTATTTTTACAACGTTAAAATTTTTAATTTTCGGGCTCATTTTGAAGATAATCAAAAAATTAATTGACCATCAGTTAGGGGGTGGTGATAAAATTGACCTTAAATCAGGTTATGGATCTTTAAGAACTTCATTTTATTATATATATATATATATATATATATATATATCGATCAACGTACGTAGGCTGATCGACCAGATATTTAATGTCTCGAATGAGAGAACATTTCAACGTAGACGGCTGTTTCAAATCAAATTGAGAATACACGTCTGCAATTGCGCAACCTACCGTTGAAACCTCACACCTGGGTTCTCCAGACGTAGCATTCAAAGCAATTCCAGAATGCAATAACAGAAGAGAGTTAGCCTCATACAAAGCCTTATAGATAAACAAATTGCAACCGGATTTATACAAGTAGAAGAGGCATGTTCAGGCATTGAGCTTGAACTGGAGGTGACGCACGCATGTGATTGGTTGTTTCCTTATTTCACACTCTCTCCATGTTTACACTTTTTCGAACTTGTTTTGCCTTTCAATTATATATATAAATAGAGATTTTCATTTGTACATACTTGAGAAGAATATACGTGAAAGAAGCGGTTCTTGTATCTGATCAAATTTCTTTTCATTTTTGCACACATGAAATGTAATTATATATATATATATATATATATATATACATATATATATATATATATATATATATATATATATATATATATATATATATATATTAGTTCTCCGCCACAAATAGTATCTAACTATTTCAATTTATTACCAAATTCAGCGCATTCTGGATCAAGTGGGACTGCAAATGTCATTGTAAATGATTATCCAATATTGCCGAGGGTTTATTTTGAAGTACTCTTGTGGCAGATTAGCTTAAATTCACTTTATAAATGACGCAGGCATATTTGGAGTGTGCTCGGACAGGCAATAATGAGAATTTCATTAATTAATTCATTTAATTTTGCTTGACAGTAATCTTTCAATTTGCTGTTTTTCTCCTATTCGAAAGATGTAAAATAGATTATGTTAACAAGGGCATTTAATATCCAAACTGCTCTTGGTATCTCGTTAATTGACCTGGGACAGAATGGATAGTCTGCTGTTGGTGTGTACCATATTTGAATAAAATAGATTTACTTGCCAGTCCGTGCTAACTCCGCGCAGTGTGCCCACAGAAGAGCCGATTCCCGCCTAAAGTACACAATGATTAATTTGAAGTATCTCCACATTTCTTGACCAAATACCGAATGGTTTTGGAGCACAGCTCGGCTCCCATTGATGAGTCGCCAGTAAGCACGAAACAAAAGTGCACACTAGATTATATTTTTCGTTCACGCTGAATTTGGTTTGTCATTCTGGTCACAACTGAACTAATTTGTTACTAGGTTCGCGACACCGAATACTAAATTTAATATACACCAGGTCTCCGCAACAAAGAATTAATAACTATTATCTATTTTATTGAATATTCTCATGATTACCGTGAAATGGGATAACTGATATCGATCAAGGCCAGAGTGTATGGATTAACTGGAGTAACAGGTGTTCAAAAATAGTTAAAATTCTCAATTTCGGTGAACTATAGCATAAATTGATATCCTTCTTGTTGGTACCATGTACCGACTTGGAAATCATCGTGTGAGTACCATGTACCTTTGCGGTACTATAATGTTGGTATCGGTTACTAACACACTAACCATAGTGTTAGTAGCCTTTACAGACTCGGTATTTATATTATATAGTGTGAGTTAGCGTTGAAGTCGCATTGTCGCAGACTTTATATGATGTTAGCGTCACTATTGCAGGTTTACACATTCGTCTAGGAGATTGTACCGTCCTATTTTCCCACATTCCTCACGAAAATATATAGTGAGTAAAGGGCGTAGTACCGGCTCCTACTGAAGAGTCACCAGTAAGCACGAAACGAATATGCAAGCAAGATTGTACGTTCCGCTCATGCTGCCTTTGGTTTATCCTTCTGGTCACATTTGAAATAATTTGTTACTAGGTGCACAACACCTAATACACACGTGTGCGTGAGTTTTATTTAACAACAGTCGTATAATATGAATTTACTTCTCTCAGGTTGAATGCGAAAAGGAGTACGTTCAACAGTTGTCCATCTTGGTGAGCTGCTACCTGAGGCCGTTTAGGATGGCGGCGAGTTCCAAGAAGCCAATAATAAGTCACGAGGACGTCAATTCAATCTACCTGAACGCGTAAGTCTAGCGCTTTTACAGTATTTTTATCTTTTTCTCTACATGTCCCTCTACGTGAAAATACAGTGGTCACAAGTTATTTTCACTTTGCACGCCTCTGACTAAATGTCCTATTCTAACTCTATGATATGCCCTAATTAAGGGTGTCCTCTATGGTTACGAATGGGCCAGTAATACCGACATATTAGTTGCAAATTTATGTCAAGATAAATAGTTAAAAGGTTCGTAACAAATAAGGTTAAGAAGTAGGAATGTAAAATAATTGAATTTCAGAAAATAAAGTACACGAAATAACCCGATGAAAGTAAGATCATAGCAATAGTGTTAGGTAAGTTCCCATGCAAATTATAAGTTCAATAATAAGTGAAACAATCTTCAAGGGGCTTTCATTTAATAGATAAATCAACGTAAAACAAACTAAGGAATGGTACAACTGGGCAACTGTAGTGTTAGTGCCATGTCCTGACTCAACTGCCGTAGAGCTTGTACATTTTACAGTCTCGGTATGTAATCGGAGGTATCTCGGCTGACAAATTATTGAACGCCGAAGTGAAACGCAGTTTTTCTCATTAACTGATTGAGGTGTGATTCAAACCCTGCTTCTATAATTATACAACTATTTTTACGAAAATTGCAATACTCTTTCCACTGGCGAAAGCCACATTTTGTAGCGAATTCAATTTAGTCGGCAATTATTGATTTAAGAATAAACGATACGTGTTCACATAATATATAACTGTATTAGGAAGGTGAAATTGTAGAATTTAAATATTTTTTTATGCCGCTTATTTCCTAGGCGGTTAGATTGGACCAACTCAGTAGCTATCTAAAAATGTAATCGACTAGTTTTTATGTTCGATCAATAAACAAGCTCACAAATGTATGCATGTAGTAAAAAATAAACAGACATATAATTAAACAGTGGACGTTTGAATAAAGCTGATAGATTTGACAGGAAAATAGTCAACTAGTCTTTCACGCAGTCAGCTATGCGTCTAAACTAACATACACCGGCATTTCCAGACAGTCACTATTTCTGTAAAAAATACGTTTCTTTGCACAGCGCCGTCATCTTGAAAGGAGTTACCGCGGTAGTCTACTAAGGGAAAATTAATTGCACCCGTAGATTGGGTGAAATCTTGATTCCTTTACATTTCCAGGTGCACAACTTGCCTTTTGGAGAAAACTTGGTTCAACAACATTTACGTACAGTACTCTGGGGGACGGCTTCAGACCGACACGACCAGTGAGAACCCACGAGTCGACGTAAAATGTAAGCTGTACATCAGGAAATGTAAAGGCATCAAGATGTTACCGACCTACGAGACACCATTTCTAGCTGTACTACCACATTTTTACACATACATTGTACATCAATTATTACCTATATTTATTGCTCTTTCTAATTTTGTATATTTCGTTTCACATGAAATGTTTTTGAAGTTCAACTGAATCGTTTCTAGATACATAGTGTTTAAACCAATGCTAATGTTGTTGGTTTGAAAAATATTGCTTGGCTAAAACCGCCACGTTTATACTCCTCATTATTGAGCTAGACGTCTCCCTCGAGCGACGTCCATAGATGATTAAAAGGCCTCAGAACGTGCAACTGACGGTAGTTCTTCAATGCGTTTGGGGCAAAATAAAATGGTATTGGTGCTTATCTCATGTTTACGAAATCGACGAATATTTAGTTGTATAATTTCTATACGTGTGGCAGAAGCTATTATAATGTATTTTCTGTAACTTTTTTCATTACATAAAGTTTGCAAGCTTGAAGTAAACACCAATCCCATTGTATTTAACCTGTCGTCGAAATAAGTATCAAAACTACCGTCAGTCGATCGTCCATGATCGTCATCAGAACACGATTACAAACTGATTAGTGAGGATCAAACCGCATGACGGTTTAGAAACGTTGTTACCGGCATTTTCAGCCAAGTTAAATGTACTTAAACTGTCCTTGCTTACGTGGGTTGCGTTAAAATTTATTTAAATTCATGTTACCAGATTGATATTATCACCAATCTCATTATATTGGGATTTTTCAATATAGTTGCGGGAGGGTGGCTCATTGATTCAAACACCAGATTCCCAAGGAGATGTGCCCAGGTTCGAGCCCTGTCCGCGACAAATTCTGGCCAGTACGGGATGAGTTCCCAATAACAACGAAACCGGTCTACTGGGTGAATTGCCTTCTCTGAACTATACAATTCTTAGTTTATACTGAAATATGTAAGTAATTAATGGGTCAGGTGCTTATATCAAGATCGCAATCTTGATTATATTAATTACCTCAGAAATAAAAAAACCTAATCAATCGGCATTTTCACTAGCTGACGCGTTTCACACATTCTAAATGATCATTGTAGGACATGGTGAATATTCTTTCTGAGTTTTGCCATGGCTTTATCATCGATATTGATCTCAAATGCTACTTACTGCGTTAAGCAACAGCTGAATTCACTTAGACTTATCTTGTCAACAATATTTAGAAAGCATTGCGTTGATTCTAACGGCAAAACTGCCAGATACTACTACCTATAATACTTTTACCCCACACGTTTTGCACACGGATAATATTATGTTTCTGAATGCAACTTCAATAACCCTGACACCTAATAAAGCTTTCCGAAGTTAAGAAAATATTTGTAAACTTCGTTTGAATTATCAGAGAACATTTTTTTTAAATCTATATGTTCGAAGCTTAATTACAAGTTTACTAACAAATGGTAACCTAAAGCACATGAAAATCTGAAATTACAATTGGGAATTTTAAGTCACTAAAAGAGACATTTAATTGCTGAATGACTGACTTTTTGTCTTGATGTTCGCGGTAGATTGCTTTAGCGAACGTTCGAAAATTTATAAAGTGGACAATTTTTCATTTTAAAAAAAACTCGAAATAAAATTTAAAATATATTAGAGAAAGATAAACTGAAAAATCGTTTAGACAAATTTTGAATATCTCAAACCGATTAAAAGCAAAAACTACGTTGAGAATAACAAATTGTCAAATATTGTACCGGGATTTCTCAACAGAATAGTCTAAGAGCTTGGTAATTTTCTTAAACAAATGTGTTAAGACTATAAACAAGGTTGCGATCTTGATATAAACACCTGACTCATTAAGTATAATTATTTGTCAGTCTAAACTAAGAATTGTATAGTGCAGAAAAGGCAATTCATCCAGTAGACCGGTTTCGTCCTTATTGTGAACTCATCATGTACTGGCCAGAATTTGCCGCAGACAGGACTCGAACCTGGGCCAATCTGCTTCGGAATCTGGATGCCTCTAACCACCTAAGCTACCCATTGTAGATATACTTCAACTTCTTAGAAATCAAGGGTTTCCGAGGTTTCAATAAACACCAATCCCACTGTTTTTTACCAGTCGTCGGACAATATATGCCATATATATGATATATATATATATATATATATATATATATATATATATATATATAGTATATATATATATATACCTATATATATATATATATATATATATTTCCCTTCGTCAGCAGAGCTCAATCCACCAAGAATAAGGTAAGTACTAAAGGGTAGTTAGATAGATACTTGAGCACCCCTTCACTCGTTCAGAACTGGGTTCGCAAAATTTGTGGCGCCAATTTACGGTTTTCCTTCTCTCGTCGAGGATCAACACTGATTTAGGCGTTTAGGACTTTTTGATGAATCTTTGCTCGTTTACGTGGAATTCCTACAAATTTTGTTGTCTCTCGCATGTCATTTAATGTATTATGCTTTAGTTCCTATAAATCCTTTGCTAGAGATTACTTAACAAGTTTGGTTATCATAATATTTTAAAAATAGAGAAAAATGAGCAAGTTAAGTGTTAATAAGGATGAAAAGGTAATAAAATTATTAAATTGGTAAACCAATTTAATCAATATGAATAATGTAATGGCGACTCCTACACATGTCTGTCTAAATGAGTTTACCATGAAACGGGTTAATTATATTTTTGGCAATTTAAACGAAATATGACAGGAACATTCAAAATGACCTCATATGTTTTAAATGAAGTTTGCGAGCTTGAAGTAAACACCGACCCCATTGTGTTTTACCAGTCTTCGAACAACATAACAAAACTACCGCCAGCCGCAACGCACTGACGCGTTTCGACTTTCCATGATCATCATCAGAGTACGACGGCAAACTGACTATCGAGGATCAAACCGCATTGAATATATATGGAAATCAAATTTAGATATGCGGCTCTCACCTCTAGCAGTCTCGCATACATTGAACTTGACTGGAAATGTTGGCTGCACAATTTCTGTGCAATCACGAACATTAACTGTTTGCAGCTTTCACCACATATACATATATAGGCAATACAATTTAACAATAACTGATTGCGCGGGTGGTGGTAACAATGCTTTAAATCAAGTTTGCAAGCTTGAAGTAAACACCGACCCCATTGTATTTAACCAGACTTCGAAATTGTGCAGCCGACATTTCCAGTCAAGTTCAATGTATGCGAGACTGCTAGAGGTGAGAGCCGCATATCTAAAATTTGATTTCCATGTATATTTAATGCGGTTTGATCGTCGATAGTCAGTTTGCCGTCGTACTCTGATGATGATAAGCGGATGATTAGCTGCGCATCCGTGCCACTAATAACCAATTTCTTATGTTCAATTCGACTATATCTAATGGGGTCGGTGTTTACTTCAAGCACGCAAACTTGATTTAAAGCATTGTTACCACCACCCGCGAAATCAATTATTGTTAAATTGACATCATATGCGTTGTGACTAACACAGGATTAGGAAATATAACGTAATTGTCATCTAAACATGGCGAGTAGTTCCGAAACAACACTTAGAATACATGCCACATACTTTTACATCGAAAATAAGCAATATCAAGTTAGGTAAAAGGTGTTTATAACTTCTCGATAAATCAACATGCTCAATAATAAAATTTGTCAAAGCAATACTAGAGTTACGATTATTGAACTCTAAATAAAAGTAAAAGGGGTATTATATATGTATATATATATATATATATATGTATATATGTATAGATAGATAGATAGATAGGTAAATAGATAGATAGACAGACAGTCAGACTGGGGTATATATATATATATATATATATATATATATCGAATGATAAATATAAATATATATAGAAAGAAAGAAAGATAGATAGATAGATAGTTAGATAGATAGATAGATAGATAGATTGATAGTTAGATAGATAGATAGATAGATAGATAGATAGATAAATAGATAGATAGATAGATAGATAGATATAAATAATATGCGTTTGACGAATGATGAACTAATTTTGACTAACGCAGGTTTGCTTCCAATTCAGCTTCTCAGCATAGAATTTTTCATGTCTATTCAAGGTATCGTAGTCCACAGATCAGTAGAGAAATAAAGAGAAATAAATAATAACTGTTGTGCTGAAACTTTTTATCATGTCAAAACTTTAACTTTTTAATCTGTCTGTTACGTACAGTATCAGTAAAATCTTGTAGGCATGCGAGGAGTAGAAATAATAATAATAATAATACATTTATTTGCATCAAAGGCCAACTGGAGAACGTTGGCATCTATAAATACCATAAATGTAGTTATTTCAACCGAAATTAATCGGTTATTAATTTAAAAAAAATGCTATTTAATGCAATTCAGCTATAATCACTTGGACACGTTTCGAACAGGTCTATTCAGGTATGTATTAGGTTTTGCGAACCTAGTAACAAATTAGTTCAGTTGTTACCAGAAGGATAAACCAAAGACAGCATGAACGGAAAGTATAATCTCATGCACATTCGTTTCGTGCTTACTGGCGACTCATCAGTAGGAGCCGGTATTACGCCCTTTAACCACTATATATTTGGTAGAAGAATGTGGAATAATAGGACGGTACAATCTCCTAGACGAATGTGTAAACCTGTAATAGTGAAGCTAACATAATCTAAAGTCAACGACAATACGACTTCAATGCTAACTCACACTATATAATATATATACCGAGTCTGTAAAGGATACTAACACTATGGCTATTGTGTTAGTAACTGATACCTTTTTTGAAATCGATGAGTACCGGATACTAACACTATGGTTTCCGAGTCGGTACATGATACCAACCTGATGGATATAAATTTATGCTAAAGTTCACCCAAATTGAGACAACCACAATTGGGTTTACTCTAAAAGATGAGAACTATACACCAAATTATAAGGCGAAGGTCTCATAAATGTGGATTTAACTTGAAATTTTATATAGTTAATATAATTAAACAGTCATTGATCGCGCTGGTTCCTACTGGTGAGTCGCCAGTAAATGTCAGACGCATGTGGTTATGAGTAAACATCGTTTATTCTAGCTGACTGTGGTACACCTTTCAGACACTATTTGAGCCAATATTATACTAGTAATGCAACATATCATACATAATAAGCACTACTGGTTGGAGAAAATTTCGCCATTAATTTCGAATCGAAAACAACATTAGTACACAAAACTTCGCCACGAAAAACAAAATATATTTTAAACAATTCATCGCTCAATTCAATCGGCGGCAATACTTGAGAAATACTGGTATCTCGGGACGTTGTTTGATCTCTCAGTCATTTGTTGGACAGGTGGAATGGAGGTGAATTAAATGAATCGAATGCAAGGTAAATTTATGAAAATTAAAATTTTTGCAAATAATATAAAATTTATTTTAATATCTTAGGAAAATCACGAGAATGGGTTATGCTGAAGGAATGGACTCACATTATCGCATAATTAGTTGGAAGAATATAAGCGAACACTGGTTATGAGAATTATTTCAATCAAGCTTGCGATCTTGATCAAAACACCAGTCTCATTATATGCACACATTTGTCAGCGTAAACTAAGAATTTTATAACTCCAGTAGACCAATTTCGCAATAATTGGAAACTCATCACGTACTGGCCAGAATTTGCCACGGACAGGGCTCGAACCTGGGCTCTTCTGCTTCGGAATCTCGTGCTCATTTCACTAAGCCACACTGCCGCACACTATTCACAATTTTCAGTCATATACTAATTAATGTGTCTTGGTTAACCTTTCCATTTATTGGAATCTATATGGCATCCTTTTAGACCAAAAGTTCCAACCAATTGTCCACAATCTGTCAAAGTTGAAAACAGACACCACGCAACGTGGGGCAATGGTATTGAGATGAAAATTTACATAATTCAACGCATATGAGTTGCGTGGGCGGAGATAACAATTAACTTAGTCAAGATTGCGATCCAGATTTCATTACCTGTCTCATTATGAGCAGTCATTTATCAGAATAAACTAAGCATTGTATGGTGTTGAAAAGGCAATTCATCCAGCAGATCGGTTTCGTTCTCCTCGACAACTCTTCAAGTTCCGACTAGAATTTCTCCCCACGGAAATGTTTCGAACCTGGGCACATCTTATTCGTGGTGTGTTATTGTAAACACTGAGCGATTCTACGTCAGGCTAAATACAATAAATAATATAATTTGGATAGATTTTTATTCGTATGACACCTGTTTAGACCAAAAGTTACAGTAACCACGCCGACTGGCAAATTGGCTTAGAATTGAAGATGTCTAAAGTTAAACAATGTTACCGAGTCCTGTGCATCCAATGGTTTTGTAAACCTCAGTTTGTGTGGATCATCGTTTGAGGAAGTAGCTCAGCAATTCTTAGCAAAGTTCCATGGCCTGTTTGTAGAAAATCTCGATTTTGAGTTAGTGAATACTTTACTTCAATGGATGAATTTGAGGAAACGCCTTGTGTACTGTGTAGTGGTACTTATGAGTCAAAGATTGCCATTCTTCCGGGATGAATAATTAGACGTATGCTGTCTGCCATACAGCGACCCTTAAGCGAGTAAGTTCTGGAAGCGGAGTTTGTCTACCACCTCCACTACTAATAAATCAGAAGACATTTTAAAGCAATGCACGATTTTTTATTACCTGATCTCAGAATGTCATCACGTAAGAAAGTCTGCTTATATGTCTCTTGCGTGTCAATCCCAACCAACATATATTTTAGTGACATTAAATGTACCAAAAAACCATGTCGGTTAACAGGTTCGAGTCATGTCCGCGGCAAATTCTGGCCAGTACGTGATGAGTTCCCAATAAGGACGAAACTTACTTTTTTTACTTTACTTTACTGCGGCTGACTCCTTTTGGAGGATAAGCCGGCTCCATTGACATTACATGGAGTTTCTTGGGAATTTGGTACAAGTGGTGTCCCCTCACCACTCGGCTTTTTGATCGAGGACGCACCTCTAGCCTTTGCACATCCAAGCGCAGTCTGCAAGGCAGCAGTAAGTTGCATGGTTGCCGGTGGCTGTTGAGAGCTCATTCGCCATTCGGAAGTACGGGGTACTGTCCAGGAGTCCATGTAATCCTGTGGCTGTTGAACCCTTTTGTGGCGGGGAACACACGCCGAGTCATGGTGCCGTCGTCGGGCTCATGTGGTATTTTATAGGAGATCCGATTGCCGGTCGGAAATCCACCACGCCCTGGTGACACCACCGCCATAGCCCCGTTAGCCCATGTACGATCGGCCATCGAGACATGGTTGACACCGTCGTACCACGTTGAGGAGGGGATGCACTTTACGACGGATAAGGACGAAATTAGTCTACTGGATGAATTTCCCTTTCTACACTATACATTTCTAAGTTTATACTGACATATGTTAGTAATTAATGGGTCAGGTGTTTATATCAAGACCGCAACCTTGATTATAATAAATGCTGTCACCACCCGCGCAACCAATGTTCGTTTAATTATAATAATTAACTGTTAAATAGCAAGGCAAGTTCCTCTCAAAGGGCAAAATATATTTTGTCAGAACAGCAGAAATTTCACATTTAAAAATATAACTGAATTGTCTCTCTATAAATTTCCACTTTCTCGCATACTCTCCGTTGAAAATTTTAGCTATTTTTGGACAAATTGTCCAGAATCAATTAAGTAAAAGTACACACATAACATATACACATGGTCAATAATTCAAAATTCAAATAATGCACTTGAATTGATATTTATTGAAGTACAAATTTACATTAACTCATTAGTACTTTAAAAAATGTTACGATACTCTTTCCATATGCGATCAAACAATAAGCGAATAATCAATGATTGTTTAATTGTATTACCTATATATATGTGTTGCGATATCTGCAAACAGTGAATGTTCGAGACTGCATAGAAATTGTGCAGACGACATTTCCAGTCAAGCACAATGTATGCGAGACTGCTAGAAGTGAGAGCCGCATATCTAAATTTGATTCCCATATATATTCGATAGTCAGTTTGCCGTCGTACTCTGATGATGATCATGGAAGGTCGAAACGCGTCAGTGCGTTGCGGCTGGCGATAGTTTTATTGTGTTGTTCGACGACTGGTTAAATACAATGGGATTGGTGTTTACTTCAAACTCGCAAACTTGATTTAAAGAGGTGTAGCCACTCATCCGATCAATTTCTTGATTGTTTGCCAAAATTTGTTCTCAATTAACCGAAGGTCAAACAGGGCTAGTAAGCACGAAACGAATGTGCATGAGATGGTACTTTCCGTTCATGCTGCCTTTGGTTTATCCTTCGATCGCCAACTGAACTAATTTGTTACTAGGTTCGCAACACCTAATACATACTTGCATATATATTAGTTCTTCGCAACAAGCAGTATTTAATTGTTATATATTGAATTGAATGATGTCATGCTTACCGCGAAATGTGATAACTGATATCAATCCATGCCAGAGTGTATGGATTTACTGGAGTAACATAAATTGATATCCATCAGTTTGGTATCATGTACCGACTCAGAAACCATAATTTTAGTACCATGTACCTTTTCGGTACAATAATGTTGGTATCGGTTACTAACACAATAGCCATAGTGTTAGTATCCTTTACAGACTCGGTATATATATTATATAGTGGGAGTTAGCTTTGAAGTTGTATTGTCGTTGACCTTAGATTATGTTAGCTTCACAATTGCAGGTTTACACATTCGTCTAGGAGATTGAACCGTCCTATTATTCCACATTCTTCGACCAAATATATAGTGGTTAAAGGGCGTAATACCGGCTCCTACTGATGAGTCGCCAGTAAGCACGAAACGAATGTGCATGAGATTATACTTTCCGTTCATGCTGCCTTTGGTTTATCATTCTGGTCACAACTGAACTAATTTTTTTATTAGGTTCGCTACACCTAATGCATACTTGCATACATATTAGTTCTTCGCAACAAACAGTATTTAACAGGGAAAATATTTATTAATATAGCGCAATATACCTTCAACTCTACATGTGAGGTCATCTAATTAGAACTAACATTATATGCACACTTTATATCAAAGCCCGAACAGAAGAACATATAAAATGGTTACAAACTCTATTTTGGCCTTCGTCGGCGAACCAACTAATGCGTTACATTCAATGAAGATAAAAAATATTACTTTAATCCTAGTTGCGTTCTTGATATAAACACCTGTCACTTTGCGCATATACAATTATCAATATAAACTAAGAACTGTATAGTGTAGATAGGGAAATTCATCCAATAGACCGGTTTCGTAGTTATTCGGAACACATCAAAAACTGTCCAGTCCCAGGCGAAGTATTGCGCAGTTTTGAAACAACTCATTTCGAGGTCTAACCCACGGAGTGGAAACTAACTTGAAATTCTAAAAGTTGTCCTACCAGATTAAATCAACGACAATTATACCTGCTCAATAAATGAGCATGCAATATAATAAAACTCGTTAGAGTGTTACTACGGTTACGATAATGAACTTGTAAATCTGGAACTACAACAATGGCATGACCGAGGAACGCGGTTGTATGTATTCTTATTTTTTATTCCATAAGGTATTGAGTTCACATGATTGTATGAATATATGTATGTGGGCGAGATTTCGTATTAAGTGTGACTTTACATGAACGTTAGCAGTTAAACAAACCTATACGAATATGTTTGCATAATTTCAATTCAATATATAACAGTTAAATACTGTTTGTTGCGGAGAACTAATATATGTGCAAGTTTGTATTAGGTGTTGCGAACCTAGTAACAATTAGTTCAGTTGTGACCAGAAGGATAAACCAAAGGCAGCATGAACGGAAAGTATAGATCTCATGCAATATCTGTTTCAGCTTACTGGCGAGACTCTTCGTAGGAGCCGCATGCCCCTTTTAACAACTATATATTTTGAAGAATGGGATAATAGGGAAGGTACTAACCTCTAGACGAATGTGTAAACCTGCAGTCGAGTAGCTAACATCAAATATAAAAGCTCAAGACACAATGCGACGTCAACTCCTAACCCATTCTATATAATATATATATATATATAGAGTATATATATATATATATATATATATATCGAATCTGTTCAGGAAACCAAACAGTCCAACATTGTTTATTTATACACATGCCATAGCTGCATATTAGGTTATGTATGTCAGACGCGTTGATTACTGCAACATGTGAATTTAAAAGCATTTCAAACTAAACATTGCAGGTAAATTGCAGAATATTTCCACAATTATGCAGCACATTGTTTATAATAAGCTCACTCCAATCCAGATGGATTTAAACGCGTTTATAACGCAAGAAGTGAATAAGGGCTTGCGTATTGCGGAATCTGTCACATGCAATATTCATATTCGCAATTAAACAAACAGAATAAGGTTGCAAATTAATTGAACAAAACCTGGTAAATTGTGTACGCGTATATAGTAGCTCGCATGCCTCATTTTATTAGTTTCTTACGTTTTATTCTTTGTTGTATAATTACTGTACTGAATTTAGCTTAAACCAATTTGACATTCAAAAAGTATTGTAAAACTGCCAGGTTGGGCAGTAAAGTGGCCTTTTTTAGCTGTGCATAATAAGCCTGATTTTTAATAATGTTATGATATTAAATAAACTATTATTATCTCAATTGTATTTTAGATATATATATATATATATATATATATATATATATATATATATCATAGTATGTATAAATAGACGAACTAAAAGCATAATTATATTTTTATAGTCCTCAGCTATGCTTGTCTATGTAGTTTGAAATATTCTTTTGAATTTTGTGAAATGGTAACCATATTGATCTTTTAACAACATTACTAGTTTTCTCCTGTTATTTGGTCATTAATTACTAAGGTCCCATTAAATGAAGCTATCTAGTTTGTATAGCCGTATGTCCGTGAGGAATTACAAAATTTAAGACCAAGATAACTTTATCGGTGTTTTTTATATATTTTATTTATTTTAAGTTATCAAAGTGTAATAAAGGTTGCGAAGTTGATATCAGCACCTAACCCATTAAGTACATTCATATTTCAGTATAAACTAAGAATTTAATATTGTAGAAAATGCAATTCATCCAGTAGACCGGTTTTGTATTTTTTGGGAGCACATACCAACTTCGTGTGTGCAAAACATTATTGTTGATACACTTAAGTTTATAACTTTTCTGTAAAAATTGGGACTTGAAAAAATAAAAGTTTTCCATTTTATCTTAGTATATATAATTTTTTTTGAGTCCTCTTATTTTCATTGGGTTTTGCAAGCCACTTACGAAACTGTTTATTTATGTTTCTTCTGCTTTAGTTTTCGGAAATATTATGTGTATTTATGCGTAATTTTCATGCAATTACTTTTTTATCAATTTAAACAATATTAATTATTGGGTCCATTTCTGTACTCAAACTGTGAGTACGATGCAATTAATGTCGACCTCAAAAATTGTTTTACCAATATACATGCGCAAGTTGTCGATCAACTTACGTAGGCCGATCAACCAGACGGTTAATTACTCGAACGAGAGAACATTGCAACCTAAAAGCCTGTTTCAAATCAAATGATGAATACACGTATGTAATTGCGCAACACATCGATGAAAATTCACACGTATGTTCTCCACGCGTAGCATTCAAAGTAGTTAATAAATGCAATAAAAAAAAGAAAGCTAGCCACACACGAAGCTTTACGGATACACAGAGTGAAGCCGGATTTATGCAAGCAGAAGAAGCATGTTCAAGCATTGAGCTTGAACTGGAGGTTACGCATGCAATTAGTTGGTTGTTACCTTATTTAACACTCTCTTCATGTTTACATTTTCGATCTTGTTTTGCTTTTCAATTTATATATAAAGAGGTGTTCATTCGAAGACATGCATTTTTAGGTACTAGGGAAGTAAAAAAGAAAGAAACCGTTCATTGTATTTCTTAAAATTTATTTTTATCTTTGCAGATGGGACTGGTTATGTGATATACATTTTAGCTCGCTTTCCAAAAGAATATACGTCTATACACATTATTATTGATATATATATATATATATATATATATATATATGCATGTGGGCATGTATGTATGTCTATTTATATAATTGTATTTATGCCTGAAACTCTCTCTCTTGTATAGTTGGGGTAAAAAGATGCTGCGCTGATTTTCGACGACATTCCTCGTATGGAAGAAGATTCTTTACGATTATTTTCTTAAGTCAAGCGACAAACGGGCTGTCAATTTTAATACTTTAATTTCTACCTGCTTTAAAGCAATGAATGTAATGCTTAACTTATTGTAATTGACTAAAACTTGATGCAACTTTTGTTCTTTTTTATAGCGAAACTGTTCTCTTTCTGCATCAATTTTTTCTACAAGGTCTTCGCAACAAAATGGAACAATGGCCAACTTTACTTTTAGGTAAGAATGTCATCAATATTTTTATAAATTTTTTAATAAATATTATTTACAATTTTTGCTCAGCCAATCATAACTTTACACATGTCGTAACCAATCCCCTTTTAGCTAAGTTTGTCTTAATTTTACGCAATGTAGACCGCTTATTATCGTATCGGGATTTGATGTGTCACCGCTTTCATTTTTAATGTATTCGCAATTACTGGATGCGTCATATTTTGCGATGTCCTGTTCGTTTTGTTTCTGTCCTGGTCCAATTTGACTTCTTTTTAATAAATATTGGCACGTTTAAGGAGGGGTTAAGCTTATTAATTGAAATAGCTTCGAAAGCCAGAAGCATTTTTTAAAGAATTTTCCTTTTGCAGAACTGAAAATTTTTTACTACTAACAGCACGACACGTGACTAGTACATGTCCACAAATTTCTGATTTTTGTGAAGGACCTGCACCCTTATTTAAGAATTTTTTTGCGAGATGCTAATTTATTCTAGTTGAAAGTCTCTTTAATG
>JAQBSW010006716.1:0-46388 GCA_029291075.1 Eudiplozoon nipponicum | reverse complement strand
GGAATATTTTTTTCTTTTTTTTTCAGAGAGGAAAGTGTTGTAACGACACAAATCAATCGCCGACATATTGCGTAAATTAAATTCAAATTTATTTACGTTGCACCAATGAGAAAAAAGCAAATTGCCGTTTAACCACGTTTAACCACGTTTAACCAATAGTATGCAAGTACACATATTGCATGCTATTTAAGCACGGTAATTTACCATGCAAGTCAGTTGTGGCATTTGCCTTCTACCTGCTTCACGCGTGTGCGTTCTGTCGGCTGTCAATACGTGTGCGCTCTGTCGGCTGTCAATACCTACGCTGGTGATTTGATAGTTTCACCAACAACTAACTACATCCGTGACTCATCTTGATGCGGGATACCGGAGAGACGAGCCAATTGAGTGCAGGACCTGCAGGACACCATACACAACGCGATTACAGCTCAACTACGGGAGCGACAACTCAACCAGAGTCCACCCAAGGCTCTAGGACATCTTCAACTCTGAAGACTTCAAGCGAACGCATTACCAGGCCCTCTTAAGGGCCCCCATATCAGTAACTAATCTCTATTCAGAGCACCTTAACCGAGTTTGTAACGTCGTACGGCATTTACTTGAAGCCGGGGCGTTTACAGCAGTATGTCGGCAATTAATTTGTGTCGTTACAATATTATTTTTAAATTAATCTATATTCCGAGCGTACTTTTAAAAAACCATTTTTATTGTCCCTGCACTTCCTTCTGATTTTACTAAACTAATTTTATATTTATATAAAAAATTATTCGTTTTTTGGTTTAATCTAATTCAAATCCCGCACATATTTTTTTTAATTTGACGTTTAAAATATACAATAATCTCTCAAATAACGAACAATATTTGTTATTTGTTATCGAATCGCCCAGTATTTTGATTGCGTTAGTGTGTGACCCCGTATCCCTAGGAAGTTGTGTGCTTAGTATGGAGCTATGTAATTTGCAGTATGCAGAAGACTGTCAAGACTCAGGTTAGTGATAAATTAAATGAAATAAATAGCGATCGATTTGCTTGACGTAGAAAACATTGATGATTTTAATGAATTAAATTCAACCGATATTAATATTAAGGAGAACCTTCCTGATGTTCCGAATGATTTATATGCAAAAATAATAAAGCAATGTGAGTTTTATTTTAGTGACGCAAATATACGGAGGGACTATTTTTTGTTCAATAAAATGAAAAACTCCACGGATGGTTACGTCGATCTTTCCTTGATTGAGAATTTTAAAAGGATGCAGGCGTTATCCGTTGAGCATGACGACGTAGTTTCTGCGTTAAAATTATCTAAGGAATTGGAATTATCCGAGGATGGTTAGTTTTGACTTTAATTTGTAGGGACCTCAGTTCGGCGACGCAATCCGTTACCTGAATGTGCTGTGGATGCCTGTTTTCGTACTTTGATAATGTCAGATTTCAATAGAAAAGTGCTGACATTCAAACAAATAAGGACATACTTTGAGGTGAACTAAATTTCTTAAGTTTTAATTTGTTTTTGATTTTCGCAATCAAAGCATGGTGTCCTTAACCATCACAATTCAAGCTTTCCTTTTTTTAATTAGATTCTGCAAAGATACATCATTTCTCGTTACCTATCTGAAATAATTCTTAATTCTTGCTGCTAACTGGATGTACTTCTCTTAACTGCAATGCCCTTCTGACCTTTCATATGCAGATTAGTTTTTTATCATCTGAGATAATATTTCCATTGTTTTTAATTGCTCGATTGCGTTTAGTACGTAGTTTAATAGTCCCCCTTTTTGTTTTACATTTTATCACCACCATTTATGATTCAATATAACCATTTTTTTAATTTTAAGTCGTGCCCTGAAGAGCCAATTTATGTGCAGATTCGTCGTGCTGATAGCGTGCTACCGCGGAATCTGAGGTGCTATCAAAGCTTTCATCCAAAGCTTCTTGACGAAACGTGTGCTATTATTGAGTTTGACACAGAGGAATCAGCCAAAATTGCATTAGAATTTGCAAAAAATGAGTATCCGGACAATTATGTGGAAATATTGGGTAATCAAATGATTTTAAAATGAAAGTGGTTAAAAATAAACCTGCGTTTTTAAGACTAATATGTTATCTTTATTATAGGCAATCTATCGTTAAAAGGTTTTCAAAGGCTAATGTTAACTAGTTGAATGGCGCCATTCGTGTAATACGTGGCTGCAAATTTGACTCACATATAAAATAGTTAATCATTATACTAGCGGTTTAATGACTAGATTTTTATAAATCCGGCTAAAACCTTAATGACGAAGTTGAGACTGTGTTTCCTTGCACTTGGTTTGAATTCCTTTATAACTTGTCTTTCAAAATACCGTGTGAGAAAATTGAGTAAGTCACAGTTATTGACATTTTTAGTTGTTGAGTATTCTAAAAATAAACAGGACTTTGATAAGATAAATATACAATTTGTTATTAAACGTGTCGATTCCTTGAAAAATGCTGTGATACACAAAGATAATTGAATTTGTGAATATATATATATATATATATATATATATATATATATATATATATATATATATATATATATATATACGTTAGCCGCATATAACAATTTTTTTTTGGCTATTGATGAATGAAAAATTTATGTATTTGCTTACATTATATTATTAGACCTAAATGGCTAAGTACACCCAGCCAATAATAGCCTGTAATATATATATATATGTATATATATATATATACGAAATGCATGGTATAGATCTTAAGCTTGTGCATATTTTCATTGTTCTCTAACAGTCTCGTTTTTGCTAAAGAAGTACGATTGTTAGACACCGTCACGCACATCTGCGTAATCCTTTGATTCGTATATTTGTCATTATGATTGTGGGACCAGGTGGCGTCAATTGCCATATAAGTAGTTACTACAATATCATAATCCTACGATTTTATATTATATATAGCGGGAGAGAGTTTTATCAGATAACTTCATTGTAGATGCAGTGTTTTCTCTACTTTTTTGGACCCCATAGTAAAATTATTTTTAGTTATAGCATAGCGTGGAAATAAAATATTTCTTTTTTATGCAATTTGATATAAAAAAATTGTAGCTAAAAACCCTTACATTTTAATTAAATTATCGTCTTGTTTCTTAGTAAAATTTCCGGTAAAAGTGAGTGAACTAATTTTTGTAATATTCATAGTTTAAAGTTGAGTTCTTTCACTGTTGCTTGTTCACCGAATGTCACTTTGAAATTTTATGATAGAAAACAGCTATGATAGCTTGTACGGCGTGTCCTCTGGTCGTTTGGTCGTCTGCTGAGCTGTTGTGTTATCATTGAATAATATCCTTCTGTACAGCGAGTTATTTTATTGTGTAATTGTAACATTTAGGATTAACTTGTAGTTGCTTCATTGTGGAATCAAGAATTTCTGGTTTATCGTGGAAAAACAGTCAATAACAGCATATATTAATCTGTTTGCCGAGTTGTGGCATGCGCTATGGTAATAAATATTTGGACAAAGTCTATATGCTATTCTAAATGAAAGATGGATGGCAACTGTCACATATCATCCTAACAGTATTTGCTCAGAGCATTTAGACACTCGTATAGGACTGGACGGGTTAAATTTGTGTTCTACATAGAGCTAGAGCATCTATGCAGGAAATTTTCAGAATGTAATGCTCGCGTTTTAAATTTCACTAATGCTATTGCTATGTATTACCTTTCAATGTTATTTTGGTTTATTAAATTTTGTCACAGGCTCAAGATCACGGAAGAAATTGGGCACAAATCACATGTGAGTTCAATTTGATCTATCTTATTGTAAAGAAAAAACAAGTTTGCGAGTGTGAGATAAACACATTCTATTATAACTAACTAATCGAAAACGAAGCAAGCTCATTGCGCGTCACCAATACTTCCTTGATTATCAGAGCACGACGAAAAACTGCCTAACGAGCACTAAATCCAAATGCTTATATATAATGTGTTGTCATAGTAGTCTTAGATATATAGCCATTAATGTACTATTTATATATGATTACCATGGACAAGGATTGCATATCTAATTTCCCATACTGCTTATATGTATTGATATTTCATTCGTGTTATTTAGTTTTCCTGTGTTCTGGTGTTGATTATAGAATAGAATAGAATATCTTTATTTGGATTCAAACCACACATGTTCCATCAAATAATAAAATTGGAAAATGTACAATATAAAAAGATATCACATCACATAAATATGTGTAAATAGTTGTACTGTACAATTTATCAGCATCAGAAAGTTCGGCTATAAAGAGTTATAGATTCTTCATTAAAAATAGTAAAATTTAAGGTATAATTCGAGTGTAACATTTTGCAAAAAAGGGAACCATGACTAATAATTGATTGTATGTAATGTTGATTAATATGATAATATAATGCATAAAATTTCAGTTTTAATAATACAAAACTTGAAGATAGAATCTCGAGAAGTTATGCTGCTGAAAAGCAATTAATCCTGTCTTTTATTTAACCACGAGAAAGTATTATCATAATCAAAATTAAAAATATCAGCAGGATTGAACACTTTTTCTAGTTTGGTAGATAAAAATTTAAAAGACATTTTAGATGGAGGCGTTTCTCTAAGCCCCTTTGGCAATTGATTGTAAATTTTATAATTTTTCGAGAAAGAGAATAGCTTGCTGTCAACTTTCCCCAACAATGGTGGAGATATTGCAAAATGACCAGATCTAGTTCCAATTTCATGGAAATTCAAATTGTGTGTGTAACGGTAATATTGCTATGTTGCACGACTGGTTAATTACAAACTCGTGATTGTTAAAATATGTGTATTTGTTATTATTATTCTTTTTGATAAACATTAAATATTAAGTTATTTAGCTTTTCATGAAAGGTTTAGTTTCTACAGTCTATACCCCACGAGTAAATAAATACATTCTTTATTATGTCCATTGCCTTCGAATATTACACATATTTCTAATTAGGAAGAAAAAACATTAATAACAAAGTGGATAATTTCTTTATTTATTTCAAGACTACTAAACTTCACTTTACAATTTCTCATTTGTATATATGTTTGGTTTTCATTTGACTATGTGGGTGGGAATATGAACAATTTATAAGGTCCTTTATATATGAAACAGCAAACACCTGGCCTACATATTCTTAAGTTTCACCAATATGATATTCTAATCGACTGGCCAAGAATAAAAAACGTAACAATAATTTACTATCATCCAGACAAGACCAAACACTCCTCGGCCAGACTCAACACCCCCGCGCAACCAATGTTCGTTTAATTGTATAAATGTTCATTTCAATACCACTTCCCCATGTAATGTGGTGTCTGTTCAGTTATGAATTATTAAGAATGGTTAGTTGGAACTTTGGGTCTAAATGGATGCCATATAAGGTCCACCTAAAGGAAAGAGACTAACCAAGTTACATAAGTTAGTATATAATTGAAAATTGTGTGTAGTGTAGTGTGCGAAAGGATAAACCAGTGGTTAGAGCACCTGATTCCGAAGCAGACGTGCTCAAGTTCGAGCCCTGTCCTCGGCAAATTCTGGCCAGTACATGATGAGTTCCCAATAAGGAAGAAACCGGTCTACAGGATGAATTGCCTTTTCTACACTATACAGTTCTTAGTTTATACTGACATATTTAAGTAATTAATGGGTCAGGTGCTTATATCAAGATCGCAAACTTGATTCAAATGATAATAATTATCTATTTGATTGGCAAAAAAATGAAGGGTAAAATCAGCTGTACATACGAATACAGCAATTTCGAAACAATATGGGCATTCGAAACTGCAATTCGCACCTGCGCTATTACCACGTGGACAAAACGAAATTGTGGAAAGGAGGAAACGAAAGTCTGCACTCGGGAAAATAGCATTCGTACACATACCAGCCAGCAATGCAAATATATATATATATATATATATATATATATATATATATATATATATATATAAAACAAATATTGACTTAAAGTTTATTGGTTGCATTCTGCTATATAAATTATTACCAAACGTGCTTAGGTAGTATGGTAGCCAGTAGTTTCAGTGCATATATTTATGTAAGGGTTTGGGTTGAAGGCAGTCATCATTATGTAGGCGGTATCAGACATTAGCATGCAGATTTTAAGCAACTGTTTAGATAAAACACACAATAAGCTTTCTCATCATATTTTAATATCGGTTGTTGTTGTTAATATTGAAACATTGATATCTGTGGAATTATAACAGAAATTGATACTTTAATCAGTTTATTTGTTAAGCTTACTACTAACTCATTGATCATCGCTTATATTTTGTTAGGTATATTTTTAGAAATATAACGTTTATTTTATATATGCCATACTTCGGATTATTTGATTTAATCATAAATTTATATCCATGTATTCTCAAACTTTGATGGTTTAAAAATGTACACATTAAATTCTTCGTACGACATTTTTATTGCATTAATTTAAAATAATGACTAGTGACAGAATTTTGTAATTATTCTGGTAAAGTATTGAAGTATGCTAAAATGCATGCTAAAACGTCAAAAACATTTTCCAAATATGTAAGCCTGTTTAGAATATCATAACCTGTTTTGTTAATGATGTGTTTTTCAGAACCCCATATCTTCTTAAACGTACAGACAATAATGAAAAACCGGTAGAGCTTCCTGGAACTTTTTCTTTAAATCGGCTTCGATCAAATGCAAAAGGTTTTTTAACTGGAGATCGTGTTGAATTAATCCGACAACCGTTCGCACCTCCGGATGAATCTTCAACTGGATTTGAAAAAGGTTGGCGACTGGCTTTGAATCAAATCAAAGTTTCAGATGATAAAAATTTTTCTACTGAAGCTACCACAGATGAATTACTAAATTCTTTTGTTGATCCGGCCATTGTTTGTGTTACGCCAACCCACGTTTGAATGAAACTTCGTTTTTGATCATTTTATTTTTAAATACATGTAAGCGAGGCTGTGTACAGTCATACGTATGAATGATAAGTATTCCTTAGCTTCTTGAATCACATTAAGCTCGAAATTCAAAAAAGGATATTGCTTATCTTTCCTATTATCTGGATTTTTGTACTAAGAGTCTTTTCTGTGTCTTTTAAAAAATATACTTTTACCAAAGGTTATCAATAATATAAGCCTTCACTAAAATATTGCATTTCATTGTTTCTTTTCTTGTCCATTGCGCTATATTATAAAAAGAATTGATTATGCATTTGCTCTTTTTGGGATTTTCTTTGTTATAGTTGTGCTTCACGATAAGTATAATGATTTTAACAAAGAATTATGTGGAGCTCTAGCTTGTTATAAATAAAAAAATAATTTGCATAGAATTATAATTATAGATGGTCCAAATGCTAAAGAAAATATTTTGCCCAATTCCTGTCGATCATTACGTACGTTTTATGCTTCCTGTTTAGCCATCCGCAGAGCCGGTGTCAATCTCATTATTTAATTGGTCAAATATGGGACAGAAAAGCTAAATGTTCTGGAACTGTAGACTTCATTGTGGCTATTTCTCACACAAATCGTGAAAGCTTTACCTTCATTTGTGAAGAAGAGAAATTGACTTCACTTCTAGAACTTCTTGTAAATCTTATTTGATGAATGAAGTTAAATTAAATTTTAACTAGTAATAATAGTAACTACATTGTAAATCCGCTTTCGAGCTACAGATCAGCTAAATATAAGTTTTCCCAATATCATAATGTCTCCGAATTTTGTTGACGTAAATGCTGATGTCTTGCATATAAAAAAAAGAAGTTGCGGTTAACCTAGCGCACTCAGTCTGACTGCATGGTCACTTATAAATTGAAAGCAAAAGGCAATTTGGTATAGAATTAATCTGCCGTAATTTAGCGAAAATAAATAACATTGAGAACTCAATGCTTCTTCATCAGTTCTATCAGATCGATTATCATATTTTCCAGACTAGCACGAAAATTCGCTGGTTTTTTAATCAAAGAATTGGATTATCACACTACGGTTACTTAATTCAAAACAGACTTGTTTGGGAAGAGATAATTTAATAGAATTTGAATGATTGACGTAAGGATATGCTTGGAGGCATAAGAAAGGTATTGCCTCATCGTTTCTATTTTGATCATTGTTAAAATACGGCCTATATATTTTAAATATAACACAATACCAAGCTTCAGTGATCCTTAGGAACACGCTTGGTCGGCCAATTTAAAGTATTTCAGATAGAAAGTGGCCTTTTCGTAGATGGTGTATTGGCTGGAATCGAAGAAAATCAAATACTCCTTAAGAAAACAGAATTCTATTATTCAAATTTGGAGCGCGTGGATGTAGATCATATGTTGGCTTCTCATGATAGCCTAACTTTGGAATAATGCATAAATGTTGAAGGAGATAAAATAGGTGAGTTTATGACGAAAAATTGTAATCATAATTTGCGAAGTAAACCAAGCAATTTATTTCTTCCTGTGGTTATGGGTCAGTGGAAATATTTTGTTTCTCTGTCCTGAAATTAATATTCTCTTCGACAAAGTGACAACTATGTGACATTCTGCTGAAATTCTTCAGCAGTTATCTCCATTGATAACTTAAATGCGTATTTTGGTCCACAAGTTCCGGTATCTGATTTTGCGAAATATTAATTCCTATTGGCTTATTTCATATTGTCCTATAAAATGCATACCATGCTATTTCAAATTCGTACGTTGGTTTCGTCTTGTTATAAATAACATAATCAATCTGTCTTATAGAACTAATTAAATATGACGGAGTGTGGTCTATCTAATATGTTAAAACCATAGTTTCTGTTAGTATTTTGATTTTAAGTAATAATCAAAAGCAGTGAAATCTATTTTTTAACACACAGATTAAAAAATAAATTATAAATAATCGAATAATAATTAAATAATAAATATGTACTAATTTTGTATCAGTGCTTCTTTATTATAAAAACTGGGTTACGAAGGAGCATCTAGCCTAATGTAACTTTTTTCAGTCCTGTTTGCTAATCTTTCGTTCCTCCGTGGTCCATGATTTTTAGAATATAGTAGATTTGAGGATGGCAGTAACTTTGCAACATCCATGATAAATAATCACATGATGAAAACTACACTCCGCGTCTGCTCAGTACACCGTGTGCGGGTGCTTTCTACGGCTTGCAATTCGGTTGGCCCGATTTTAGTTGGCATTCATTCTCATTGGGCCTTAGCCGAGTATGCATGGTTTCATAAAGAATAACAATACAAAAGCCATTGGTAACTAATGAGGCACTACCATATAACCATAAGAGAAATAACAAAAACATTTAATTGCGACAAAAATAATAATTTAGTCACAAAAATAATTCGAGATATTTATTAGGAGACTTAGTTACTATGAATATATTTTTTCATTTTGAAAGAAATAATAACTAACCGAATTTTTGCAATATGATATCAGTTAAAAAACGAATAGGAAAATAAATTTGAGGAAAATTTTAGTTGGTCTATAAAGTAAATAGAATTTTAAGTAATACATTTTTATTTGGCGATACAGACCGTCTGGCCCAGCAATTTCGAAGATCATAAAAAAATAGAGGTTGTGAATGTATGAATGCGACAGCGACAAGCTATTTATAGTCGATAGTGATAAATTAACTTTGTAATGACTGGAATCAAATCAACTAAATTGTAAGTTGGATTAAATCATTTCAATCGTGAATATCCAGCGTGCCTTATTTCTGTAGCATTTCCAAATGAGAAAAAGACCATTCGTTTTAGTTAAAAAATGAAGATGGAGCCTGCGAACGACAAAATCTCGTCATAATATGTCAGTATTCCCCTGGACTTGGAGAAATGTAATAAAAGTCGTTAACAAAACAATTATGGTACCCAATAGGAAATTGTAAGCAAATATCATGGAAATATCATTATTGTATTGCCCAGGCTTGGGATAAAACGTCGTTTTTAAGTCAAAAAAATTTATCGACAATTACGAGTATTGCAGATTCGAAAGGAGCAAGCCTGGCTTGAAGTGCAGTTTAATCGCCTTTTTAAACCACGTGTGGTGAGAAATTTGTCTTCGTGTGTAGTGCGCTGAAAACACTTGTGGCTTCGACGAAAAGGTAGATTTCGCTAAATTTATTGGACGTATAGTTGGATGGATTTGAATAGTTCCATTTATAAGTGACTTATGTGAGAGAAAATCAAAAGCGAAAGGCAAGATCAGACCTTATGAACGAAGAAGATAACTCGAATTTGGCTACTGAATTATAGAGGTAGGAGATTTGCAAGTACGATGCGATCTCGATAGTTCTGACCAAGAAAGGTGGCTCACTTTTTTATTAACGAAAGCGGAAGGAATGTTGAGAGGGATATTTCATATAAATGTGCAAGAATTTTTTTAATTTAATGATTTGAAGCCTTAAGTTTCAACGGGCAAAATTCTAGCAAATTTAGTCATACCGCACATGCCTATTCTAGATGGGCTTAATTTCACCCAAATGGAAAATTGACTAATTCTGAACACCAGTTTATCCAGAAAATACATAAATACTGGTTTCGATCAGCATCAGCAGTCATATTTCGTAGTAATGATTCAATTACACAATATTTATAAATCATTTCTTGTAAACATTATTTAATGGTGTGTTGTATGCCTATTAACAAAGTGGTTCAATTAAGTCTAATGGGATGTACCAAAGTTGGCTTTAACGAAAGGTATAATCTCATGTATGCATGCGTGTTTCGTGCTTACTAGCGATGCTTTAGTAGTAGACGGTACTACACTCTATATAACCAAATATTTGGTTAAGAACTGTGGGGACAGGTGGACGATACAATCTCATATATTAATGTGCACTTAAACAGTAACGAAGTTAGCATCATATGAAGTTTCAACAATGCGACTTAAAGGCCAAATCACTATATGTAGAATATACCAGACATCAAAAGGGTTCCATCACAATGGTTTTCAAAATGCCAAGCCTATACATGGTGAATAAAGATTTTCTAAATGCCAGACCTGTACTAGGTGCCAACGAAATTTATGATAATGTGTGTTTAAGCAATAATGTAGTTAATTTCGCACAATGCGATTTCGGAGACAATAACCGACTTCACCTATATTAAAAAATAATTGATTGAGCGGGTGCTGGTAAATTCTTTAAATCAAGTTTGCGAGCTTCAAGTAAACACCAATCGCCTTGTATTTAGCCAGTCGTCGAACAACTATACAATTCCTAGATTATACTGACATATGTAAATAATTAATGGGGTAGGCGTTTATATCAAGACCGCAACCTTGATTATAATAATTGTTAACACCACCAGCGCAACCAATGTTCGTTTAATTATATAAAAACAGTTAAATACTGTTTGTTGCGGAGACCTAATATATATGCAAGTATGTATTAGGTGTTGCGAATCTAGTAACAAATTAGTTCAGTGTTGACCAGAAGAAAAAACCAAAGACAGCGTGAACGGAAAGTATAATCTCCTGCCCATTCGTTTCGTGCTTACTGGCGACTCATCAGTTGGAGACGGTATTACGCCCTTTAACCACTATATATTTGGGTGAAGAATGTGGGATAATAGTACGGTAAAATCTCCTAGACAAATGTGTAAACCTGTAATAGTGAAGCTAACATCAATGCGACAATGTCATAGATATACTGAGCCTGTAAAGGATACTAAAACTATGGCTATTGTGTTAGTAACCGATACCATCATTATTTAACCGGAAATGTACATAGTACTAACATGATGGATATCAATGTATGCTATAGTTCACCGAAATTGAGAATTACAACTATTTCTCAACACCTGTTACTCCAGTAAATCCGTACCGCAAAATTCCGTGTTTAGCGATTAGTACCAGATTCAAGTATGTATTAGGTTTTGCGAAACTAGTAAAAAATTAGTTCAGTTGTGACCAGAAGGATAAACCAGCAGCATGAACGGAGTATCTCATGCACATTGTTCGTGCTTATGCGACTCATCAGTAGGAGCCGGTATTCGCCTTTAACTACTATATATTTGGTAGAAGAATGTCCTATTATTCCACATTCTTCTACCAAATATATAGTGGTGAAAGGGCGTAATACCGGCTCCTACTGATGAGTCGCGAGTAAGCACGAAATGAATGTGCATGAGATTATACCTTCCGTTCATGCTGCCTTTGGTTTATCCTTCTGGTCACAACTGAACTAATTTGTTACTAGGTTCGCAAAACCTAAAACATACTTGCATATATATTAGTTCTTCGCAACAAACAGTATTTAACTGTAATATAGTACCAGAATCGATGTATTTGGAGCAACAACTGATCGAAACTAAATTGAAGATGAGCTGATAGTAAATTGCACGCTCGTTTCTATTACTAGTTCAGGATAACATGAATTTTCGTTATTTAAGAAGTCTAAATATCTGAAAACATTTGTACGATACAAAAAGATGATGCATGAAATAAACATTCGTTGGTTCAAAAGCGAACGGATCATTGTCTATAAATCTCGAAAAGTAAATAAATAATGAATTTAGATTGCTTGCTTGTATTGGACAATAACAGAGCATTTTAAAACTCTATCGATCACAAGTCCACTTATAAATACTTATCCACGCAGAATGAACTGTTCATAAATGTATTCTAGCGCATAACGATTCGATTAATGAAAATTTTAAGCACCAAGTAAAGATTATATGAAAGTCTAGTTTATATTTCTATTAACTATCGTTATTCAGCTTTTAAAAATCACTGTATTTACAAAACTATGGTATCATAATTATTGACTGACTAGTCTGTATTAAACTGTGCATTCGTGAATCTGGATGTAATAATACGCAGTAATTCTTGACATCCGTTACGAATTATTAGTGAGACTTCAAAAACGGTAAATTTGTGGAATTGAACAGGAACGTTTGTGCATTCCTTATTTTTACCAAATTAATAGACTGGCTAACTACATGGTAGTATTGAAATAAACTGACTATAAATAAATCCATGGCTTCCTAAAAACAACTAATAATATTCAAAATAATTCCGCCGAAGGCCGCCACCAGTTTCCGCGATGACAAACACTTGCTGCAACGATAGCCATAATCTTTACTCGAGCATATCATTCAATGTAATTGACTTGAATATCAATCGGTGATGTAAATTTACGTAAAATTATAGAATATTCGCTAGAATGAAGTCTTTCGATTCATTCTGAAAAACAACAGAAATCTGATTAAACGCCATATCACTTTACATAAACAAAATGTCTATAATACACAATCTACAATCTTTATTAAGTTAAATCATGTTTAAAAAATGTAGCACAGGAGAAATGGAAAATTTTAACGTGATCAAAATTACTACTATGTATTACACATTGATAGGATTTGTACAAACTGTTTATTACGGTACTAGTTTTCGAAATAATATACATTACAAAATAGGAGCAGCCGCATATTTAGTTGGGTGGTTTCGAAAAGAAAATGAACTCAGCGCCCATTCTGAAGACATGACAGAATATTACATTAAGCCTTCCAGCATTATCGCAGATGCTCCACCTCCACCATTACAGATAGCAGCGACGCCTAGTTCACCTTTGCGCAGACAATAGGCTAAATGATTTGTTATACGAGTGCCAGACATTCTAAAGGTAAAAATAGAAGTATATATATATATATATATATATATATATATATATATATATATGCGTATAAAATAATAAAAATCAACACTGGCTTATTCCAAATAAATAATCACACAAAATATGACGATAGTTCATTACTGTGTAGTCCAGTTTATGGACATGTCACGATCGAAATGGTGTGTGAACTATTAAACAGTTTAATCGGGCTTAACAAAAGCGATTAGCAAGAATCAACCTAATTTGAAAAATCAATATACACGGCATCGAAAATGTTTCTAGCACTGTATTGTTGCAAATTTATGATAGATGTACTTATTCAAAATCTAGAAAATACAACATTCTTTTCAAAGCTCAGCAAAAACAACGATTGAAACGAAAATCACAGAGAAACCCACATACGCATGCAAAAGAATCACTCCACAATTTTAACAGCATTAGCCTGATGGATTCAGATTTACAAATAAAACATTGTTTAAATCAAGTTTGCGAGCTTGAAGTAAACACTAATTTCATTGTATTTAACCAGTCGTCGAACAACATAACAAAACTACCGCCAGCCGCAACGCACTGACGCGTTTCGACCTTCCATGTTCATCATTAGATTGCGACGGAAGACTGATTCATGAGTATAAAACCGCATTGAATATATATGGAAATCAAAGTTAGATATGCGGTTCTCACCTCTAGCAGTCTTGCATACATGGAACTTGACTGTAAATGTCGGCTGCACAATTTATATGCAGTCACGAACATAAACTGATTGTAGCTTTCGCCACATACATATATAGGCAATACAATTAAACAATAATTGATTGCGCGGGTGGTGGTAACAATTCTTTAAATCAAGTTTGCGAGCTTGAAGTAAACACCAATCCCATTGTATTTAACCAGTCGTCGAACAACGTAACAAAACTAACGCCAGCTGCAACGCACTGACGCGTTTCGACCTTCCACCACCCGCGCAATCAATTATTGTAAAAAAATGTATTGCCTATATATGTATATGTGGCGAAAGCTGCAAACAGTTAATGTTCGTGACTGCATAGAAATTGTGTAGCCTACATTTCCAGTCATGTTCAATGTATGCGAGACTGCTAGAGTTAAGAGACGCAGATCTACATTTGATTTCCATATATATTCAATGCGGTTTGATCCTCGATAGTCAGTTTGTCGTCGTACTCTGATGATGATCATGGAAGGTCGAAACGGTTTAGTGCGTTGCGGCTGGTGGTAGTTTTGTTATGTTGTTCGACGACTGGTTAAATACAATAGGATTGGTGTTTACTTCAAGCTCGCAAACTTGATTTAAAGAATTGTTACCACCACCCACGCAATCAATTATTGTTAAATAAAACACTGGTGTGATGCACAACCAAAAAGTTGTTTTCTACTCAGAGAAAACATGCGATATTACTTAATTTCTAACGATGGACATTGCAAATTGACAACTGTTCTCTCTACTGAAAAAAATCATTATTTCAAAAAGCAGCACAATTAAAAAAGCTAATTATCCATTTGTCAGAATACTATCAAACAAGATATTTAAAAAAGCAAAGAGGACTTGTTTAGATTCATCATCATCATGTCCAGCCACACAAATCAAAAGTGACTAAAGTTTCATTTCCTTATAACCATAAGGAGTGAAAAAAGTATATAAGTGAATTTAGACAAATTATTAGTGAGATTTACGAGAGAGAGAGAGAGAGAGAGAGAAGGAATACCTTGCTACTATGAGTAAATTTATCAGGATAACTCACAGAAATGAGGCAAACTAAACCTCTCCACAACACCATTATGGCCAAGTTAGCATTCGGACAAGGCGATATCAGCAATACAGCTTCCTTGCAGATTTCACTGTATCACGTCATAAACAAACCAAACCTCGCAGCTAACTTTGCCCTACTAAGAAAAGAAAGTGACGATGATGATTCTACTAGACATCTGCAACAAGATCGCCACTGAGCTTGATTCGATGCCATATCTCTAAGGGTTTCTAACCAAGAACTGTGATGCGCACGAGGACCCCATCCTGGCAGACGAATGTCCTATACTACCTAACTTGGATGTAAGTGACTTTAATTGTTTCTGCCATGTGAAAATCTGCCCACCATGTTTCTTACGCCAATTTGGTATTAGATGAGAGAACAGAGCTCTACTGGGCAATCGAAATGCTATACATCTCAAACAATGGTGATAGAATGCCTGTAAGCGTCTCAAACCATCAAGTCTAAGTTTTACTAGCGTATAGTAAGCATGCGCGTACAGATGCATTGTAAACACGAACTTTCAGGCAAAGTGAAATTTTTTCGTTTCCCCATAACGAGGATTCGAGAAAGCTACTCTAGCTTTCGCGATCCGTATTCTCCCCTCGCCGGATATATTGCCTACGTTATTGATAGAGCTCCCAAGATATGTAAACCTGTCGACTATGTTAAGATCTTTATTCTGCAGTCGCAACGTTGGAGTGATTGTGGGTGATCCTCTAACAGTATCTTACATTTAGAGGGTGCGAATTTCATACCGAAAGACGGAACAAGGTCTGTTAATCTATTCAAGGTGGCCTGGGCACCATCCTGATTGTCGAATACAAGTACAATATCGTCTGCATAGTCAAGATCGACCAGTTTATCGTCTGCAGAACTTCCACTCCAGCGTCTTGAATGTGTGGGAGGGTGTTAATAATAGCATCGATTACAAAATTAAACAGAAATGGGGAAAGTGAACAACCTTGACGAAAACCACTGCTGGTTGTACAGTTATGCGTTAATTCGTTGTAGACCTTAACGCGGCCAGAAGTATTTGTATAAAGAGCGCGTAAAATATTATCAAATTTTGTGGGCACACCGCTTTTCGACAAAATATGGAATAAAACATTGCGATCCACCGAATCAAATGCACCCTTGAAGTCTAGAAAGACGGCTATTGTGGGACGGTGATATGTCTCTGTTCGAGAACTTGCCTTAACGTAAAAATATTATCTATACAACCCCGTCCTGTGCGGAATCCGGCCTGTTCTTCTCTTGTATGTGATTCACGTGAAGCGGTAAGACGCCGTAGGATAATCGAAGCAAATAACCTTGATACGACCGGATTCAAACTTAAACTACGATGGTTATCATACGAATTACGATTGCCTTTTTGAAGATGGGAATGTCGGTCGACTCATTCCAGTCAAGTGGTACGGTTTCCTCATTCCATATTGTATGAAAAAGTTTGGTCAACGCTCCTGAAATTATATCGCCACCATCCTTAAACAATCCCGGAAGCAGATCATCGGGGCCGGCGGCTTTGCGGCGCTTAAGAGATAGGATTGCATCGCGTACTTCTAACTCGGATGGTTCTTCGGGACTAACATTCCACACTGTTGATGCAGACATGCCTTCGGGAAGCGGAACTGACGCGGGTGGCCAAGAAAATTGATCTCTAAAGTGTTCAGCCCACCTGTCAAGACGACTTATTTTATCGGTTATTAATTCGTTGGTACTATCATTTATAGTTTCGCTAACTTTTAACTTTCTCGGACCTGTTGTGCGTATAAGTTGGAACAAACAGCGACTTTTACCTGACGCGAAAGCTACTTCCATTTCTTCAGCCTTTCTGCACCAAAAGTTTTCGAGATCGCCTTTTAGACTGCGCTTAAGTTGGCGTCTTACATTGCGACGGGTATTATTATGAGTCGAGCCAGGCGGAATTTGGCGCCTTATTTCGAGTATCTCCATAGATTTTACAGAGCCAGTGATTATTTCTACGGGGCCTGCAATGCCACATATAGTAGTACCTGCATTGTGCATAGTGGAACTTTTTATGACTAAAGTATATTCGGATTTTCGCCATTCAGACGAGTTAGAATATATTCATAGTCTTGTCAGAAGGACGGTTGTTCGAGTTTGCCTACATCAATTTGGGGTTTATTCATAATTATTTTCCCGCAAAATTTTAGAGCAAATTTACAACGGATAAGTGCATGGTCTGAGTCGACATAAGTGTTCCAAAAAGAGCGACAATCCTGGATGAAACCACGCTATCTATAACTAATTGCGACATGATCTATTTGAGTCCACCGTTGTCCGGGTGCTGGAGGACGCCATGTAGCACAACGTTTAACACTATGTCTAAAGCTATCCAAAAGCCGTACACCATTATCGTTGGGAATCGAGCTTAGAGTGTATCTTCCACCTAAATGAAATTCTGTGTTACTTAAGCGCCCAACTTGAGCATTCATGCCACCCATAACCAGGACTATATCCGAACTTCGTGCTTTACTCAGTAAGGAGCTTAATTGCTTTTTTCTGTGCTGCAATCGATAGGAGCATATGCAGATACAATGAAGAGGCAACGATGATAACGGTTTTTTGCTTTGATTTTAGTAGATATATTTAAACGTGCCGCACACAATCGACTATTTAAATGGATCTATTCAATTAAGCAAGCTTCAGCTCGCGCGCCAATACCAACGCCCCATTTATGGCTTGAGAGAATTCTGTAGAACCAGATGTTCGAAACCAATAACGCCTAGATAGGGTTGGTGCAACTAGTTCTGTAATAAACGTAGGATCCTGTTTTCTGGTTTCAGATACGCAACATGTCGATTTCTAATTTATCCAACGTACGGGCAATAGATTCTTGCTGTCCAAGTTGTTTTAATGCGCCTACGTTTAATACACATACTATACAACAAAGAGTGAAGAACGTGAAACACGCATGCAGATGAACACACCCTTACAACTCACCTGTTTACATTGAATTCAGGAAAAAATGTATTTATTTATGTCGTTTCTGAGAGTAGATGACTTATCTAGCGTTTACATAATTTTGACCACCGTTGTTTGAGAAGAACAACACATGTAGGATACCAAAAATAACCAACACTGACATCCTTACACATATTCTTTGATCGACTGACAAATGTTCCCCGTTGGCTCGGTCACGTTTTGCGTATGCCTTCAGTATGATTGCCCAGGAGAGCATTTTTCTCTCATCCAGCACCAGACTGGTTTAAGAAATACACTACAGATTGTGAAATGGCAGAAACAGCCAGTGGATAGTTTAAGACCCATGCGACGTGCATATCAGGGTTCTGAGTTATAACCCCTTTCTGATATGCCACCGAGTCGCATTTTTTTCGTAACTTCCTTTTCTATAGGATAAACGAAGATAAGTTATTTGACCAATAGCGCAGTGACGAGTTGGAAAATAAATTTTTCAATCAGAGATTCTTGAAAAAGAGAAGAAATGTTGACGATATATTATTTTACTGGAACAGAATACGCAAAAATACACAAGAAAATACTGCCGCAATCTGCTGGTCCTCGATTTCCGTTTAAGCCTATAATATCCAATGTCTCTTACTTACGTACGGCAGGGTATCTGCGCAAGTGGTTATCTCCAAGACACAAGATTTTTTTGAGCCCTCCAAAAATTTGCACGGCAAAAGACGATTTTATGCCGTCACAAAGTAAAAGTGATTCATTGCGGTATGGTGTATCCTCTCTGCTACATAGTTTTGCAACAAGCTTCTTACTTAAACAAACACGGATTGCTTTACAGTGACAGCAATTCTCAAAGTCAAGTATGTAACCTTGAGGTAAAAACCAATCCTATTGTCTCAAACCCGTCGCACAACATAGCTAATCTACTGTCAGCCAGTCTGGAGAGACATAAATCCGTTAAACCTATGCTAGATAATCTTAAGCGGTTAAGTGAAACTCAACTATTCTGGCGATGAAAAGAAGAGTTTTTTATTTCACGGTATATGTAAAGGTAGGACAAGCATTGAAGGAATACACCTGTGACAGCGGCATTAAGCATTTACGTTTTCCCTAGCCTTAAACAGGTCATATTGATCTAAATTGTAGAGTACCGCAGGTGGTGTGATCGATTAAGATAGAATGGACCCAGATAATTTTAATCGGATTGATACCATTAAACGACGGCTGCTCATATCCAGGACGTTAGAGCATACATTAAGTGGTCTACTACTTCAATCAGTTGATCACTGGAACCTAAATGAACTTCTGCCCCACGTGGTCGGACAACCAATTCAAATTATATATACCTACAGGAACGCTTGCTTTTTCGATGATCACTTATAAATACAACCAACAACATAACAGTATTTTGATCACCTGAGCTCGCTTCCGACGCTAACACCCAAGAACTTGTTTGCGATCTCCACTAACGACAAGGCCTTTCAACACGAAAAATTTGCATCAAACTTAATAGATCAGATTACGCCGCCAGCCACGTAACGGATGACAAACAAAACTGGCTGTAACGTTTTGAAGTCGAAAGCAGCGCTGACGCTCAACCTCTTCACTTTTAGTCAGGCATTTCCGAAATAGATAGCATCTAGTGCAGTCGCGTTGAATTCTGGTTTTATTCTGACCCACAAAGCCGTCGAAATCAATGGCCTCAATTAAGATGCTTTAAACATTCAGAAGGATCTGCACATGTATATTTCCATAAATAGAAAGGAAGCAATCAGTCTGAAAAATATGTTCAAGCATTCAAGCAAAATATCAGTATCAGTTTAATTTGCGATGTAACATATTTTTTGTGAAGAGCGAGAGAAGTGAGGGAAGCCAACTAGGAAGTATTTTGTTCATAGATTTGGATTCGTTGACCAATTCGTGCAATCCATTTTGCAATGAAGATGCACGGCCAATATTAACAAACCAACACCATTACTTTTCTAGATAACTTAGCCACTTTTGAACGTGCAGAACAGGTTGTGGAGAGCTATCGTGATGGTATCAAGGTCTATTGATCGATGATTTTAAGCTTGTTAAAATTTTTATTTGCAAGTATTCGCAAAATTAGGCAGATTTCTGAACATTTAATATTTGGCACTGACTTTCGACATCAATTTGTCATTGCTAAAAACTTGTGTATTACTGTTAGTGATGCAATCTGCGCAGTCTTCGAAAAACGCCTTTGAATGTTTAACGGTGGTGATAGCAGGTTTGTTAAACTTAAACAATTATATGATGCAATTCTGACAGTAAACGAGCCCCAGATATACATTAATTACGCTTTAGAAACTGTGCGTTTCAAAACAGATATATCTATCAAAGTTTTAATTTGAGCCTAACATCGTGCTGATTGGCGCCTTAATGCCAGTCATCAACGAATTAGTCTAAAATCCAGTGACACCAGACAAACAGGGGCCTCCGTCACGATTTACAAAAATATTGGCCGCATTGGATTTGCATTTGGCATATTATGACAACCATACCACAATTGGTAGTCTATTTTGCTTTGCAATAAGTCACATATTTTAAAGTCATCACAATGAAAAAACACGTGTGTTGCTTTATTGTGCCTTGTTGTCTAATCATTATTTGCATAACAAACAATAATTTTTAAATCCCTTGGGTAGTATTATTAAATGAATACAGACACACAAAAACACATAAGTGACTATAAAGATTGTAGGAGCTAATTCATCGGACACTGCCGCTAGATTCCCACAGATATCACGGATGTCTCCTTCTGTTATTTATAAATTTATGTCCATACAAATCGTATAAATAATAAATAACTTGCCCGATAGGATGGCCAATACTAACAGCACCACCGCTGACATTCACTTTTGCATGGTCTAGCTCCAATAATTTCATGTTTGCCAGCGCGACGACTGAAAACGCTTCATTTATTTCCCAAAATTGTATTTTTTCTTTATTAACACTAACCATTTTCAACAAATTTTCAACGGCAATTGCAGGTGCAACCGAAAAATCAATAGGGGCCAACGCTGCATCTGCATAACCTACATAGTTATTTTAATTCCATAATAAAGTTAAAAAGCATATTCTTCTTCTAGTCATGATTGGCAATAATACAATTAAGTTGAAAAAATAGTCGAAATTGTAATACATGAGAGAAAACGTAAATCAAATAATCTCTAAACACAAAGCGAACCTACGTATACATGTCCACAAAGCAACTCAAATTGACTTTATGTGTGCATAGATGAAGATCAGTATTCTGAATAGAGGGTAACAGTAGACTCTGCTGTCATAAAATAGATAAATTTAGGACTCTCCATGTGACTACTTGAGCAGCATTACTGGCATCCATAAGTCCAAATCAAAGAATTATAATTATGGTTAGTTCTTCGAAGCCAATCACATAAGCATAACATTTATATATATATATATATATATATATATATATATATATATATATGTGTGTGTGATTTTCAAGAATTTTCGATAGCCTATGTTGACCGAGACCAAAGTACCTGGCCTTTGCTGAAGCAGTATTTGTTTAGAGTACATTTCATTCATATTTTCGATGATATGCAGCCTATATCATATAATCATTTTCTGATACTCTCCACTAAGTCAATATATTACTTTTTTAAAATATATATATATTAATACTCTCGAAACTAAAGGCCATTATCAACACTTTTGTTAAATGTGTGTTTCCTTCTAATAAGAAACATAATATGCAATTTTCGAGGCCAATGTACATTATAAATTCTTTATTATGTCCTGTTGCCTTCGAATATTACACAACATATTACTTAAAAGGAAGAAAGAACACATTAATAACTAGGCGACTAAAGGCCATTTAATTCAAGAGTATTAAACGTCAATTTAATCTTATAATATATATATATATATATATATATATATATATCCTGGGTTTTCATTTTATTATGTGGGTGGCAACTAGTCTAACTGGGCCTTATTTCTATTTCTGGTTTTGGCTGATTAGCAAGTGTATATGCATATATGACTTTGGGTGTCTGTTTGCGTGTAGGGGTCTTTCTCGTTGTAATGTAGTGATGTTTGAGATTTGGTCATTATTGTATTGATGGATTGAGAGTTAGCCAACTGTTTGCATTGTTGGTTGTTACGTGACGAACGTTTTCCCCCGAGTGTCTTGTTCCTCAATTTTATTCTGACACCATGATAGCAGCGCAGGATGTGCGGATTGCAGAGTTGAATGCTCATATAGTTTTGAAATTACTATCGCTGTTAACAATGATTGCGATACCATATATGCAGATAATGTTTCTTCTTAAGTTTTTCGCCAAACCAATCGAATGTTTGTTGAGTCTGGTCTAGTGGATGTTTGGCTTTGCCTGGATGCAAGTAAATTGTTGTTGGGTTTTGTGATTCGTAGCCAGTCGATTGGAATTAAATACTGTTTGTTGCGAAGAACTAATATATATGCAAGTAACAAATTAGTTCAGTTGTGACCAGAAGGATAAACCAAAGGCAGCATGAACGGAAAGTATTATATATATATATATATATATATATATATATATATATATATATATATATAATTTAATCTTCTCTAGTACGAATCTGATGTTGACATCGATGAACCGCTCTGGCTAGTAGCCCACTAGAAAAATTTTCCTCAGGTAGGCCAGTTCTACACCGATCTTATAGTTGTTAACTAGCTTTCTTTTGTGAGATTTTGGCACACTGCTATTGAAGTTAATGTATTTCAAACTGAAAACGGATCTTCTAAGTATTATCAGTATTAAATTATCGTTTTCTTCCCAAGTGAATTTGATGTCTAAGGGAAGTCTAATGTGTTTCTCTACCTGGAGAGTGAATCGGCTCCATCGGCTTGCTTGAGGATTTCGGTTCGGTCTGCTGCGCCTGGAATCAACAATAATATATTATCTACATCCCTTTTGTATAGTGCGCACTGATCCATTATATTGTTAGGCTTGTTTGTTCTAGATGATGCATGTATAAATCTAGCAAGGAGGAGTGCAATGCATTTTCCCATTGCTTCACCATCGATCTGACGGTATTATTTTCATTGATATGTACATATTAATGAGTTCTTCGATATCATTGGTCTATAGAAAAATCTTGAAATTCATTTGTAATCACATCACAAAAGATTGTCGTCCATTATTCCAGTGGAAACCTCGTAGATATGGATGAGACGTCAAGCGGGAACACTATTTTAAATGGCTTTTATCCTTTAAGTTCTTTTGCTAGCTCGAATGAATCTTTGAAAGCGTTCGTGTTTATGATATTTTGTAATGGTTGAAGTATTTTGCAGAGAAACTCAGCTGACTTATGTTGTGGTGCAATGATCATTGACAAATTGGGCCGCATCGGAGGAGCTCCTAAAGTTTGGAGTTTTTCGTTTTCCGTAAAACCTTTCAGTATTTGTTCAAACGGCTTTCGCCTTTTGAATGTTTATGAGTCCTAATATAATTTTGTAATCAACAATCGTAGATAAAACGTGTTTGTTATGATTGTTTATTTGTACACACATTTATATTCACACCGTTCGTATACTAACATGTTTTGCTTTGTCTTTTAGCATGTATATCTGCATTATATGATGAATAAAGCCTAATATTTTAGGCAACTCTTTCTTCTGATTTTTCGACTCTGCCCGTTTGCTGTGCTTGTTACTGTGATTCAGAACAATTTATTCATCATATAATCCAATCATGGAACGCCTATTCAGACCAGAAAGATTTGATGTTGAACCTAGTGCACCAGATGCAGCAAAACAATGGAATCATTGGTATCGTACATTCTGTGGTCTCATAAAATCAGTCGAATCCATGAATCCGGATAAATTAGACACTCTTATTTCCTACGTCTCTCCTAACGTATATGAACACATCGTTGACTGTGATACATATGATCATGCTATCAAAACTCTAATGAATCTCTATGTCAGACCGAAATATGAAGTCTTTGTTCGTCATATACTCGCGACTACTAAACAAGAAAAAGGACAAACATTGGATCAATTTGCAAGTATGTATTAGGTTTTGCGAACCTAGTAACAAATTAGTTCAGTTGTGACCAGAAGGATAAACCAAAGGCAGCATGAACGGAAAGTATAATCTCATGCACATTCGTTTCGTGCTTACTGGCGACTCATCAGTAGGAGCCGGTATTACGCCCTTTAACCACTATATATTTGGTAGAAGAATATGGAATAATAGGACGGTACAATCTCCTAGACGAATGTGTAAACCTGTAATAGTGAAGCTAACATAATCTGAAGTCAACGACAATACGACTTCAATGCTAACTCACACTATATAATATATATACCGAGTCTGTAAAGGATACTAACACTATGGCTATTGTGTTAGTAACTGATACCATTTTTGAAATCGATGAGTACCGGATACTAACACTATGGTTTCCGAGTCGGTACATGATACCAACCTGATGGATATAAATTTATGCTAAAGTTCACCCAAATTGAGAATTACAACAATTTCCGAACACCTGTTACTCCAGTTAAACCATACACTCTGGCCTTCATCGATATCAGTTATCACATTTCGCGGTAAGCATGACATCATTCAATTCAATATATTACAGTTAAATACTGTTTGTTGCGAAGAACTAATATATATGCAAGTATGTATTAGGTTTTGCGAACCTAGTAACAAATTAGTTCAGTTGTGACCAGAAGGATAAACCAAAGGCAGCATGAACGGAAAGTATAATCTCATGCACATTCGTTTCGTGCTTACTGGCGACTCATCAGTAGGAGCCGGTATTACGCCCTTTAACCACTATATATTCGGTAGAAGAATATGGAATAATAGGACGGTACAATCTCCTAGACGAATGTGTAAACCTGTAATAGTGAAGCTAACATAATCTGAAGTCAACGACAATACGACTTCAATGCTAACTCACACTATATAATATATATACCGAGTCTGTAAAGGATACTAACACTATGGCCATTGTGTTAGTAACTGATACCTTTTTTGAAATCGATGAGTACCGGATACTAACACTATGGTTTCCGAGTCGGTACATGATACCAACCTGATGGATATAAATTTATGCTAAAGTTCACCCAAATTGAGAATTACAACAATTTCCGAACACCTGTTACTCCAGTTAAACCATACACTCTGGCCTTCATCGATATCAGTTATCACATTTCGCGGTAAGCATGACATCATTCAATTCAATATATTACAGTTAAATACTGTTTGTTGCGAAGAACTAATATATATGCAAGTATGTATTAGGTTTTGCGAACCTAGTAACAATTGGATCAATTTGTTCAGATTCTGAAATAGTTAGCTAGGGAGTGCAATTTCAAACCAACTACGGCCGAGGAAAATCGAGACGATGCTCTGCGCGATGCCTTCATTAATGGAATCCAGTCCAATTCAATCAGACAACGTCTCTTAGAACACAACTCACTTAATTTTCAAGCGGCTTTTGATCAAGCACGTGGTCTCGAAATGGCGGAAAAGCAATCATTATCATATCAAAACTGTTTGAATTCTGCACACACTGCAACGGTTCAGCCACTCTGTCCTTCATCAACCTCCGATAAATCTACAGATAATCTTGTTGCTGCTGTTAAACAAAAATGTGACTTTTGTGGGTACGATTATCATTTAAGATGGAAATGTCCGGCCAGAAACGTTTTCTGTAAAAGTTGTGGAAACAAATGACATTTTCAAAAGGTATGCCGCTCTAAGAATCACCGCCCAGTGGTTTCGACGCTTCATCCTACCATATCTGCAACTGTATTAGCTGCTGCTCCTGATTGTCTCACCAAATGTGTAATAAATCTAGAAGTCAATAACATAAATTGTCATGCTCTCGTTGATACAGGCAGTTCCTGTAGTTATGTTTCAGAAGCCTTCGTTTTGAAAAATAATTGGAAAATTCACTCCTCACGAGAAACAATAACCATGGCGTCTAGCTCATTATCGAGTCATACCAAAGGCCATTGTTTTGTGTCGATTCAATACAAATCATGTGTTTATAAAAATATCAAGCTATCTATACTTTCTGATCTTTGTACTGACGTACTCCTCGGTCATGACTTCCTTGGATTGCATAAAAGTGTAAATATCTCTTTTGGTGGTCATAAATCGTCATTCACCGTCTGTTTACTGAAACCTGCATCTGTTACGTCCCCGCCTCTTTTCCACCATTTAACTGCTAACTGGAGGCCTATTGCTACGAAATCAAGAAGGTACAATGGAATGGATGAAATATTTATCCGGGATGAAATAAACAGATTAGTTTCTGATGGCATTATCGAACCTTCAACATCCCCGTGGAGAGCACAAGTTCTCGTGGTATCGAATGAGAATCACAAGAAACGTATGGTTGTGGACTACAGCCAAACGGTCAACAAATTCACACTCTTAGACGCATATCCTTTGCCGAAAATAGACCAAATGGCTGAAACCATTTCAAAATATCATATATTCAGCACTTTGGATCTCAAAAGCGCTTACCACCAAATACCTATCCAAGAACATGAAAAGGTATTTACTGCTTTCGAAGCGTGTGGACGCTTGTTTCAATTCCGTCGCATTCCCTTCGGAGTGACGAATGGTGTCTCATGTTTCCAAAGAACTATGGATCATATAATCGCACAGGAACATCTCACAGATACATTTGTCTATGTGGACAATGTGACAGTTTGCGGGAGAGATACGCTTGAACACGAAACAAATCTCAACAAATTTCTTAATGCCACTAAAAAATATGGATTGACCTTAAATGAATCAAAGAGCATTTTCGCAGCTAAAGAAATTACTCTCCTTGGTTTTCAAATATCGAATGGAAAAATTAAACCTGATCCTGACCGATTAAAGCCTTTACAAGATCTCCCACCACCGTCGAATGTGCAATCGCAACAAAGAATTGTGGGATTTTTCGCCGTGGATCTCCAACTTCTCCGATAAAATTCACTCACTCGTTCATAATCGAACTTTTTCCTTTGCCCGACTCTGTGAAACAAAATTTCGATGATCTTAAAACAGAATTAGCCGTAGCAACTCTAGCTTCTATTCCTTGTGATATTCCGTTTGTCGTCGAAACTGATGCTTCGGACGTAGCTATTGCTGCCACTTTGAACCAAGATGGAAGACCCGTGGCGTTTTTCTCTCGGACGTTGACGCCATCTGAAAAACATCACTCAGCTGTTGAAAAAGAAGCCTAAGCCGTGGTTGAAGCTATTCGAAAATGGAGGCATTTGCTTTTGGGTAATCATTTCAAACTTGTCACTGATCAAAGATATGCTTCCTTTATTTTTGGCAATCAAAATCGGGGAAGAGTGAAGAACGATAAAAATTTTGCGCTGGAAAATGGAATTATCACCTTACAGCTTCGATGTTGTCTATAGACCCGGAAAAGATAACAAAGCAGCAGATGCACTAAGTCGATCCTGTTGTGGTGCGCTTCTAGAAAATGGACTGGATTTAAAACAAATACACTGATTCTCTTTGTAATCCTGGAATTTCTCGTATGTCTCCACTTTGTGAGAAATCTCGTAATTTACCATATTCTATTGATGAAATTCGAAAAATGACCTTGAGTTGTGAAGTGTGCTCTGAAATCAAGCCCAGATTTCCTTCTGGCAATTCAAGGCCAATTAATCAAAGCTACCCAACCGTTTAGCGGTTATCTATAGATTTTAAAGGACCTCTTCCTTCATCAACTCGTAATCGTTATCTACTGACGGTCATCGATGAATATTCTCGATTTCCCTTTGCATTTGCTTGCCTGACCTTAGCAGTCACACCGTCATACTTCACCTTGGCTTGTCAAATATTCGCAATGTTTGGGATGCCTTCGTACATTCACTCATACAGAGGTTCTTCCTTCATGTCGACTGAGGTACAAAATTTTCTTCGGGAAAAAGGTATAGCTTCGAGTAGAACGACTCTTATAATCCTAAAGGAAAATGGACAAGGTAGAAAGAATGAATGGTACCTTATGGAAATCGATCCTTCTCGCTCTCAGATCAAAAAGGCTTTCAGTTGAAAACTGGGAATGCGTGCTGTTGGACGCATTAAATTCAATCCGTTCATTATTGTGCACATCTACCAACGAAACTCCTCACGAGCGTCTTTTTCGACACAATACAAGGTCAACTTTTGGTACCACACTCCCAACCTGGCTTACTGTTCCTGGCAAAGTTTTACTCAAGAAGAATACTAGTTTCTAAATATGACCCCTCTGTGGAAGAAGTTGAACTAATTCATTGCAATCCTAACTATGCGCATGTTCGTTTTCTTGATGGAAGAGAAGATACAGTATCTATCCGTCAATTAGCCCCGAAAGGCTCCGACGCACTGATGAATGAAGCTGGAACTAATATGGGACTCCGTGAAAATGAACCGGTTGTTGCTGATGAACAAACCTCCTATAATGACGATACCGATAATGATAATGTTAAGGCAAATGGTGAATCTACGGATAACTCAAATGCTCGTGACCTATCAGAGAATCTCGAAAACCTTATCAATCAACAACAACGTGTTCATCCTTATAACTTACGAAGTGGAAATGTTTAAATACTATGTTTTCTCAATCCTCTTTGAATTGTTACTATAACATTCTTGTTCCGACTCTGACGCTACGCTACAAATCGCAGTGGAGGAGAATGATATGATTGTTTATTTGTACACACATTTATATTCACACCGTTCGTATACAAACATGTTTTGCTTTGTCTTTTAGCATGTATATCTGCATTATATGATGAATAAAGCCTAATATTTTAGGCAACTCTTTCTTATGATTTTTCGACTCTGCCCGTTTGCTGTGCTTGTTACTGTGATTCAGAACAGTGTTTTTCCATCATTTTCAGAATAGTGTTCGTTCTTGATTCGATATTTGTTAAATCATCGTTATATAGAAAAACACATCATTCAATAGTTTAAAATGAAGTGCCAAAATATATATCGAGCGCTTGTGTCATAATGCCGGCTTCTACTTATGAGTAGCCAACAATTACGGAACACATGTGGATACGAAATAATACTTTCATCATGGCCGGCATATCATCCTCGTTCTATAAGAACTAAGGTTTGTTTACACCCCATTGATTAGTGTATTGTCTGACTATATGAACAAGCTAATAGATATACCATGTCAAATCCATTAAATTTACTAATGACATACATAAATGTGGAAATAATCTAAATATCCCTTGCGTTTTGTTTCACTGGAATCCATACCAACAAGCTTTTTACTGTACAAACATTCAGATTTTCTAACGTTCGAAAGTCTCTTGTTTTGCGAGTGCCTTGAGGCTTGATGAAGTGACCAATATCGCGAATAATAATAGCCGGCCAAGAAATGGTCGGTCTAATCATCCCAGAGTTTCAAAAGTATACTACAAATGCCTTGGTGACTTGGCATGCAGAATGTTAAATTGACATACACAGAGAGCTCCTACTTCAATGCACTAGACGATCAAAAACTTGGTTCGACAGTACATGAAGGAGCGACCGTATGGAGCTGGTCGGGTAGTAAACCAAACTGAGCATATACATCTAATTAGTAAGATGTATAGACGCTGAAGCTTAAGATAAGTAATCTCCAAAGTTTTCGCAGAATAAAGAACCGATAATATACTTGACTTGAAAACAATGGACTTGATGCTTAATGAAGACGCGTGATTCCATTGTGGTTTACATAATTTGTAAATATACAAATTAATGAAATTTTAAAGTTGAGACTAGATCAGGAAAGCCCAAATAAAAGATATCTTACTTTAGTTGGTAACCATAAGCTAAATAAAACGGAATGTAATATCCCCTATAATCGCGATATCAACACTAAGAAACTAGAATGAAAATGTCGTAGTTCGTTATCAACTACGTATTTCTATAGATGACCATGGATTGAACACTTGAGGAAATTAATTGGCGGTCTCTTAACAGAAATATTTTTATTTATATGTATGCATAGGTTAACTTTAATGCTGAATAGTAATTAAGTTACAGAAAAAAATAATTAAGAACAAGTATATAATCGAAATTTTTTTTAAAAAAATTGTTAATTTTAACTATCATAAAAGCGTACATTATCTTCTTTTTGAACATGAATGGAAGAATAAGAGATAGCAATTGTGTTAGTGATGTTTGCATTAAGCCATCGAACAATTTTTTGTGGTCAATTATATGCCCATCTGTGAGAATGCATAGACAAATTTACCTTTAAATTTACCATTAATTTGTTAAAACTACGAAATAAAAGTATAATGGTAAATACCACTAGACGTAAGGGAAATTCACCAGCCAACTGGCCAACGAGCAGGCATCTATCCAGACATTGTCTTTAATAATTTCCAAAAAGGTTCAGAAATTAGTCTCGAAATATAAATAATGAAGCTGTGTGCGGTTACAAAATGAATTAGAACGCAAGCCGCGAACCACATAAATATTGTAGAAAGCTATGTCCAATAAGATAGGAGCTGTACAAAGAAAAGTTGTGAAACAAATTAGCCCTATCTCCTGTACTATATACGCCACTAGATTACAGTTTGTATCAATGCAAACTTTATGGTTTCGGAGAATGTGCTACTACATAAAAGTTTCCCATTTGAACCAGTGGGTTGGTGCTTATATGAATCCAATAAGAAAGATTCATGAAGTCGGAACTAGATCTGGACATTTGGCAATATCTCCTCCTTTGGTGGGGAATATTGCGGGCAAGTTATCCACTTTTTCGAAAATTTACAATCAATTGCCAAAGGTGCTTAGAGAAACGTTTCCATCTAAGATGTCTTTTAAATTTTTATGTACTGAACTAGAAAAATCCTCAATCCTGCTGATATTTTTAGTTTTGATTATGATAATACTTTCTTATGGTTGAATAAAAGACAAGGATAATTGTGATCAGCAACATAACTTCTTGAGATGTTTATTTCCGTTTTGTATTATTAAAATTTAAATGTTACGCATTATATCCTCATGTTAGTCAACAATACATACAATAAATTGCTAGTCATGGTTCTCATTCTCTGCATAATGTTACACTCGAATTATATCTTAATCTTTCCTATTTCGATGATGATCCTATTACTCTTTACAGCCGAACTTTCTGATGTTGATATATTGTACAGTACAACTAGTGAGATTTACTTATCTACATGAGACTAATTGCAAATATTTATGTGATGTTATATCTTTATTATATTGTACACTTTCCAATATAATAATAATACATTTATTTGGCATCAAAGGCCAACTATTTGATGGAACATGTGTGGTTTGAATCCAAATAAAGATATTTTATTCTATTCAAACTAGAATATATAATACACTGTGCATCTGAAAATTAAGTTTGTAATTCAAATACCAATATATGCAACAATACTTCATATATTAATATAAACAGGAAAAAAGCAGTAAAATAAAATCTTAACCATGAACTCAAATTCTACTATAGTTTAAAATAGGTATTTATAATAACCGCATGTTTAACATTAAACGAAATATATACTAACCAACTACTCTAGCAATCGGTTTAAGACCAACCCTCTCAGTAAAAGATGCTGAAGCCAATAAACACGCGGCTGCACCATCGTTAAGAGTACTTGCATTGGCAGCAGTAACAGTGCCACCTTTATCTAAGGAGAGAAATGCCGGTTTCAGGCTAGGAAACTTGGCAAAATCTACTTTTAAGAACTCTTCGTCAGCTGAAAATATGGTTGGCTTGTCCGAACGTCTTGTTGGAGGAACCTAAAAGCCAATAAAAGTAAAATAAACAATGAATAACAGTTTCTAAACAATAATTTAAGCCAAAAGTATGCTATTACCTGAACTGGCACGATCTCCTTGGCAAAAACTCCTTGATCCGCTGCAGCCTTACATCGTTTATAAGATTCTATTGCGTAAGCATCTTGTTCTTCTCTTGAAATTTTTAGCTTACACGCAGTATTTTCTGCACAGTTGCCCTGAATATAAACAAATTTGCATTACCATATGAAACTGATTATAAACGTCCCACAGCCCATCATTGACTATACCGTCAATTAGTTTTGCGCCACCGTAAGGCGGTTCCTGTCGCGGCAGGTAAAACGGTACATTTGACATACTTTCCATACCACCAGCGAGTACGACATTCTGCAATAATTGTGACAACTTACCTGATTACCACAAGCGATGGCCTGAGCCGCTAGCATTATAGATTTCATACCACTAGCACAAACTTTATTAATTGTTGTACACGGTGTCGAAACTGCGAGACCACCCCCAATGGCAGCCTGTCGAGCTGGCGCCTGACCAGAATTTGCAGAAACCACCTTTCAATGCAGAAGCTAAATGAACATACATTTCCCATAAACACTTCTTGAACAATTTTAGAATCGACTCCAGCCTTTTCTATCACACCTCGAATGGCAATAGAACCTAGATATGGAGCAGAGCAATTGGATAGGCTCTTTCTGAATGAACCAATTGGAGTCCTGCACGCGCTGATTATAACAACATCCTTTATTTATAAAAGAATAAATATACCTGCAATGAGTTTGATGAATAGCTACGAAAATTTAACACCTGAGCATAGTTGAACAAAAACAATTACTTTGCGCACACGACCAAACGAAAAAAGCTTCAAAGAGTTCATGTCAGATAACCATAAACACGTTAAATAGAGTGATTGGAAATAATGAATCAAATTAAATATAAAAAATAATGATTAAAAATCAATATTGCATTAACTGTGGATTAAATATATTGATAACAAATGAAGTATAGCTTTTGCCGTTTTATCCATTGCTACATTTTGATTTTCTTTATACGGTAACAAATAAGGTGCCCATTATTCAAATAGAATAAATTATTGTAAACGCCCCAGCTTCAAGTGTAACGACACAAATTAATGGCCGACATATTGCGCAAATTAAATTCAATTTTATTTACGTTGCACCAATGAGAAAAAAGCAAAATTGCCGTTTAACTACGTTTAACCAATAGTATGCAAGTAAACATATTGCATGCTATTAAGGACGGTAATTTAACATTCAAGTCAGTTGTGGCATTTGCCTTCTACCTGCTTCACGTGTGTGCGTTCTGTCGGCTGTCAATACGTTTGCGCTCTGTCGGCTGTCAATACCTACGCTGGTGATTATATAGTTTCACCAACAACTAACTACATCCGTGACTCATCTTGTTGCGGTATACCGGAGAGACGAGCCAATTAAGTGCAGAACCTGCAGGAGGCCATCCACATCGTGAGTACTGCTCAACCACGGGAGCGACAACGCAACCAGAGTCCAACCCAGGCTCTAGGACATCTTCAAACTCTGAAGACTTCAAGAGAACGCATTACCAGGCCCTCTTAAGGGCCCCCATATCAGTAACTAATCTCTATTCAGAGCACCTTAACCGAGTTTGTAACGTCGTACGGCATTTATTGAAGCCGGGGCGTTTACAAAATTGGCGACCGTGCCAGTATACTGATTGTTGTTCTGATTTTTTTGGTATAAATAAAATTTACTTCCTTTTTCATTTATTTGGGATAAAATCGATTAACATTTGCGTTTTTCTCTACCGTGATCGTGGTTTTCTGGAATTCTGTTGGGTATATATATATTCTTGGATTTGTGAATTTTTTTTGGGGGGGTATAATAATAATAAACGGAGCCTCTGTTCGTCTTTCCTACGTACAAAACGGCACCGTAAGTATTGTTCTGCGCTCATTCAACTGTGGAAAAGAATAATACATTGGCATCAAAGGCCGACGGGCCTCTGTTCATCTTTCCTACGTACAAAACGTGCTTTTGTTCTGCGCTCATTCAACTGTGGAAGCTGTTTGTGGGTAAGCGTTTCGTTAAAGTATATTTATATATTTTCATATTGCTTATAAATTTATGCTTTTAAGATCCCGTTAGATTGTTAAAATGTCAGGTCCAATTTCAGATATTGATGTTCCTGTTTGGGATGGAGATAGTGAGTTATTCTTTATGCGCGTAGACTCCGCTTTCTACCCATGTCCTGATTATGACAGTCATCAAAAACTGTCGAAGGTTTTTGCTAAACAACCTTCTGAATTGCAGCGACGGATTTAGCCTAAGTTTGAGGCCATTAGAAAGATACCTAATCCCATTTTGGGTCTGAAAAACGAAGTAGAATCCTTGCTTGGGCCCACAGAAACTGAGCAGATAATAAATAAATATGCGCAGTTAGACATGTCAAATCTTGACCCCATAGAAATACTGAGGGAATTAAGGAAACGTTGGTATAAAACCAACATTTCTGACCATGAGGCTAAGGTTGTTTTTATTAACAATCTTCCCCAAACATTAAAACTCTTTGCCAGACAGCTCCCCAACACTCTCTCTATAGATGACTTATCTGAGAGATGTGAGTTAGAATATAGGGTTTTTGAACCCAAAGTGAATCCATCATCCTTTTCTTCACCCCCGCAAGATGATAGAATCTCCTCTTTAGAGAGAACAGTGGCGAACATGGTCAAAGTTCTAGAAGGATTGGCCATTACCAAATCCGAGATAAATCAAGTGAATGCTCGACCAAAATTCGTTTCCAAGTCAAATTATAATGGTAGGCGGCGATCGAGATCTCCGCAATCCTTTAATAAATATGCTCACAAAGAACTGGTGTTATAACCACCAGACAGTTTTTTATGCTTGCCAAGTTTGTCTTTGTCGTTCCGAAGAATTTCCGAATGAGTGTCAATTTCCACAGCTGACGGAGAGGACAACAGACCGCAGGCACAAGGGTGCATCAGTATCGGGAAACGTCTGGCGCAGGAAGTAGAAGACCGTACTTTCTGCACATCAACGGCATCAACGGCGCTACAGGGAAGAAGCCAACTACATTCCGACATCCCTGTCGACTCTTTTCGTCCACGCCGAATTTTTCACATAGAGAACCAAACAGACAATCACCAGTCTACTTGTTTGCATGACCCGGCCAAACAGCCCAACGAACTTCTGCACCTTCTTGATTTCAAAACTGGCGAAGAGTTCACCGTAGACAAAGGTGCGGCAGTCTCAGTTCTCAAAGTAGATTCAATGGCCGAGATGTCGCTAGGCGTTCTTCTCGCAACAGCTACAGGCGAGCCCATACCAACTTATGGCTGCCAATACCGCACACTCAACATAGGTCTACGAAGTGAATTTTCCCACCACTTCATCATTGCCAAGATCTCACATAATATAATAGGCCTTGATTTTCTTCTAAAATTTCGGTTCATTGTTGATCTTGCCAATCAAAAAATCATTGATCCCTCCACCAGATTCGAACAACATTTTTGGATACTTGCCTCCGAGCGTTTGGAGTTACAGGTCATTCAGCCAACCCCAGTGCATCATTCAGCAGAGATATCAGCAGCTCTTCGAAAATACAAACCGCTTTTCGATCTTAACAAGTCAGAGCTACGAGTCTCCAACACGATGCATCATATCGTCACAGAAGGACAACCTATTGCACTCAAGAAGCGACCACTGGCTCCTGCTAAGCTGAAAGCTGCCCAAGAAGAATTCTCAAGGCTTTTGGAAGAGGGAATCATCAGACCATCGAAAAGTTCATGGGCGTCACCACTGCACTTAGTCTCAAAATCAAACGGATCGTACAGAGCCTGTGGAGACTACCGTAAGCTAAATTCAGTGACAAAATCTGATGCATATCCTATTCCAAATATCAACACTTTACTTGAAAAACTCAACGGCAGCAATTTCTTCTCAGTGATTGACCTCAGACAAGCGTACCATCACATACCGGTAGCACCAGAGGATATCGAGAAAACTGCAGTCATCACTCCATTTGGCCTTTTTGAATATCTTTACATGCCTTTTGGACTCAAGTGCGCTACTCAGACATTTCAAAGATTCATAGACAACATACTTCGCGACGACTCTGCTTATTGTATGTCATATCTAAATGACATTATGGTATTCAGTCCAGATCTAGAATCTCATGCGAAACATCTACGAAATGTCCTCTCACGCTTATCCAATCACGGACTCAAGATCAACTGTGACAAGACGCAGATTGCAACTTCATCCGTCGACTTCTTAGGGCATCGAATCACGGCCCAAGGTATTCAACCGTTGCCGTCAAAGACTAATTCAATCAAGAATATCAAGTCACCAAGGACTTTGAGCGATTTGCAGAAAATCCTGGGATTACTAAACTATTATCGCAAGTTCCTTCCAGGCCTTTCAAAACAACTTTATCCTTTGTGCAGGCACCTGCGGAACCGAAAAGGACTTAGCAAGAATTCCATCATTGCTTTGTCATCCGAAGACGAGGAATTACTTCGACTTGCCATCAACTCGTTAGCAAATGCCACAATGCTAACGCATCCAGATTTCGAAAAGCCATTTCTTCTCACGACAGATGCTTCTGAATTCGCTATTGGAGCCACTTTGGAACAAGAGATCGACTGAGTTCGGAAGCCTATCAGTTTCTACTCGCGTACTCTCCAACCAGTAGAAACGAGGTACGACACCCTGCCATAGTGGAAAGACAGCTTTCTCGTCTAAGCGAATGGCAATTTGACGTCTTTCACGTCAAGGGCAAACAGAACTTCATTGCAGATGCCCTGTCCAGGCCAGACGTCTCTCTACAACCACCTTCGCCGTCACCATTCACCGTCAACTCCGTGGCACTCAGTGAACCTGCACTAACGCCAACTCCCCTGCGAACTGAACAACGCGGTGACATTCACATTCAAAGATCAATAGCCCGTCACCCAACCAAGTACATATGCCGCCTGTGGGAAGGCTTACCAATTGTTTACTTCAGGGGTACGCAGCCCAACAAGCCAGTTCTGCTGACCAGCCTTCAGAGAAAATTTTTCGATTCAATTCACTCAATTTCTCACCCAGGAAGCCAAGCGACTGTCCGACTTCTTACAGATCGTTTCTGGGGTCACAGACACACTCGTTCTAAGTTGCAAAATTTTCGATCTACTTCTCGCCTAGCCATCGTCCACATCGACATAGTTAATCTGACAAAGTTTCAAGGTTTCAGCTACCTTCTAACTATGATCGATAGATTTACACGGTGGCCTGCGGCATTACCTCTTGGCACCATTTCTGCAGACGAAGTAACTAACGGTTTTATCTCTGCATGGATATCCAATTATGGTGTTCCCAATGAGGTCATCACGGACAGAGGCACTTGCTTCTCATCTGATCGTTTCAAAACCACCTTGCGGTACATGGGATGCATCTTACGCCAGACGACTGCCTACCATCCCCAAGCTAATGGCATGGTAGAGAGAATGCATAGGGAACTCAAAGCAGCTTTAGCATCCTCGTCCATTAATGGCAACTGGGTCGATGCACTACCTTTAGTTCTGCTGGCCATGCGTTCCCGTACTCGTGAATCCATTAAAACGTCTGCGTCACAACTCTTGTATGGCATGGATCTACGCCTGCCTAGTCAGCTCCCACGTCTACTACCGGCACAAGATGACCCACAAAACGAAGCTACCCGCCTTCGACTTCATTTCGGTAACATGTCCGAACAGCAGCCGAGACACACGCCTCGTCCAGTCTTCGTTCACCCACAGCTCCACAGCTGCAAGAGAGTACTCGTTCGCAACAATAATGCTGTTGCACCACTACAACCCAAGTATCGCGGTCCTTACCCGATTTTACTCAGACAGCCAAAATACTTCATCATTATGCAAGGCGCTACACCGACATCAGTAAGCATAGACAGGTTGAAACCGTTTATCGAACCACCTGATCCTGAGAGCGTTCAACCTTCTACACACGTCTCAATAACCTGCTTTGTATAACGCGTAATTAATTTTTTTTAAACATTAACATTAACTATCAAAATTTTTTTTAACCTTACGTTATTTTTCGTATTTGTCTCACGTGGCATAACCAGCTGTTCTTAGCTAACAATTGTGTAGCATTTTTGAACAGTTCTTTGGTATTATGCCATCTCTGAGGCAATGTTCGTGTACATAGTTTTATGCAGTTACCTTTGATTTTAATGTATATATTTTTACATTATGTATTTCTCACACATGACATTACACTGCCTATTTTGGTATGACCAGCTACTTAGAGCTAACGCTTTCGTGTAGCAACACTAAGTAGTGATCAGCTTCATATCATGGTACAGGCCACTTTCAATGCATATCTCAACTTTATCAATTGCACAAAGACCACTCTACAAATGTCATGACCACAACGTCGAGCACTCTAGCTCCTTTGGTCGTATACAAACACATTGACAACGATCCAACCTGCTTAGGTTTTAACTTAAACCTGGCAAATTCAGAGGCGATTTACCTCGAAATCTTCACGCTGCGGCTCCAAAAACTTACACTGCTCTATTTTGCCTCACGTGCTATGACCGTCCACTAGAGCTAACAATTTGTGTAGCAATTCCTAGTGGTTACCTGGCATCATATCATTGTTGAAGCAACCAACAAGCATATTTAAGCCCAGCACTTATGGTTCATCATATTTTTGCTTAACTTGGTTCGAACTCTGTCATGCATTTCTTATCTAGCCTCGCAGAGAGGATTTTTTTCCCTTTTTTTTCAGAGAGGAAAGTGTTGTAACGACACAAATCAATGGCCGACATATTGCGTAAATTAAATTCAAATTTATTTACGTTGCACCAATGAGAAAAAAGCGAAATTGCCGTTTAACCACGTTTAACCAATAGTGTGCAAGTAGACATATTGCATGCTATTTAAGCACGGTAATTTACCATGCAAGTCAGTTGTGGCATTTGCATTCTACCTGCTTCACGCGTGTGCGTTCTGTCGGCTGTCAATACCTACGCTGGTGATTTGATAGTTTCACCAACAACTAACTACATCCGTGACTCATCTTGTTGCGGTATACCGGAGAGACGAGCCAATTAAGTGCAGAACCTGCAGGACGCCATCCACACCGTGATTACAGCTCAACCACGGGAGCGACAACTCAACCAGAGTCCACCCAAGGCTCTAGGACATCTTCAAACTCTGAAGACTTCAAGAGAACGCATTACCAGGCCCTCTTAAGGGCCCCCCATATCAGTAACTAATCTCTATTCAGAGCACCTTAACCGAGTTTGTAACGTCGTACGGCATTTACTTGAAGCCGGGGCGTTTACACCATGGTATGCTATTTAAGCACGGCAATTTACCATGCAAGTCATTTGTCGCATTTGCATTCTGCTTTGCGTTACGCGTATGCGTTCTGTCGGCTGTCAATACCTACGATGATGATTTGATTGTTGCACAAACATTTGGCTACATCCGTGACTCATCTTGTTACGGTACAATGCGGTAAACGCCCCGGCTTCAAGTAAATGCCGTACGACGTTACAAACTCGGTTAAGGTGCTCTGAATAGAGATTTCTTACTAATAGGGGTCCCTTAAGAGAGCCTGGTAATGCGTTCTCCTGAATTATTCAGAATGTAAAGATGTCCTACAGCGTTGGGTGGACTCTGGTTGAGTTGTCGCTCCCGTGGTTGAGCTGTAATCACGATGTGGATAACGTCTTTCAGGTTCTGCAATGAATTGGCTCGTCTCGCTGGTTAGACCGCAACAAGATGAGTCACGGGTGTAGCCAATATTTGGTGAAACTATCAAATCACCAGCGTAGGTATTGACAGCCGACAGAACACACACGCGTGACATAAGGTAGAATGCAATTGCCACAACTGACTTGCATGGTAAATTGCCGTGCTTAAATAGCATGCCATGCCTACTTGCACACTATTGGTTAAACGGCAAGTTTCGCTTTTTTCTCATTGGTGCAACGTAAATAAAATTGAATTTAATTTACGCAATATGTCGGCCATTAATTTGTGTCGTTACAACACTTTCCTCTCTGAAAAAAAGGAAAAAAAATTCCTCTCTGCGAGGCTAGATAAGAAATGCATGACAGAGTTCGAACCAATATGATGAACCATAAGTGCTGGGCTTTGGGAGCCGCAGCGTGAAGATTTCGAGGTAAATCGCCTCTGAATTTGCCAGGTTTAAGTTAAAACCTAAGCAGGTTGGATCGTCGTCAATGTGTTTGTATACGACCAAAGGAGCTAGAGTGCTCGACGTTGTGGTCATGACATTTGTAGAGTGGTCTTTGTGCAATTGATAAAGTTGAGATATGCATTGAAAGTGGCCTGTACCATGATATGAAGCTGATCACTACTTAGTGTTGCTACACGAAAGCGTTAGCTCTAATTAGCTGGTCATACCAAAATAGGCAGTGTGATGTCATGTGTGAGAAATACATTATAATGTAAAAATATATACATTAAAATCAAAGGTAACTGCATAAAAAATATGTACACGAACATTGCCTCAGAGATGGCATAATACCAAAGAACTGTTCAAAAATGCTACACAATTGTTAGCTAAGAACAGCTGGTTATGCCACGTGAGACAAATACGAAAAATAACGTAAGGTTAAAAATTTTTGATAGATAATGTTAATGTTTTAAAAAAAATCAATTACTCGTTATTCAAAGCAGGAATTTGAGATTGTGGGCAGACGGAGCCTGAGACGTGTGTAGAAGGTTGAACGCTCTCAGGATCAGGCGGTTCGATAAACGGTTTCAACCTGTCTATGCTTACTGATGTCGGTGTAGCGCCTTGCATAATAATGAAGTATTTTGGTTGTTTGAGCAAAATCGGGTAAGGACCGCGATACTTTGGTTGTAGTGGTGCAACAGCATTATTGTTGCGAACGAGTACTCTCTTGCAGCTTTGGAGCTGTGGGTGAACGAAGACTGGACGAGGCGTATGTCTCGGTTGCTGTTCAGACATGTTACCGAAATGAAGTCGAAGGCGGGTAGCTTCGTCTTGTGGGTCATCTTGTGCCGGTAGTAGACGTGGGAGCTGACTAGGCAGGCGTAGATCCATGCCATACAAAAGTTGTGACGCAGACGTTTTAATGGATTCACGAGTACGGGAACGCATGGCAAGCAGAACTAAAGGTAGTGCATCGACCCAGTTGCCATTAATGGACGAGGATGCTAAAGCTGCTTTGAGTTCCCTATGCATTCTCTCTACCATACCATTAGCTTGGGGATGGTAGGCAGTCGTCTGGCGTAAGATGCATCCCATGTACCGCAAGGTGGTTTTGAAACGATCAGATGAGAAGCAAGTGCCTCTGTCCGTGATGACCTCATTGGGAACACCATAATTGGATATCCATGCAGAGATAAAACCGTTAGTTACTTCGTCTGCAGAAATGGTGCCAAGAGGTAATGCCGCAGGCCACCGTGTAAATCTATCGATCATAGTTAGAAGGTAGCTGAAACCTTGAACCTTTGTCAGATGAACTATGTCGATGTGGACGATGGCTAGGCGAGAAGTAGATCGAAAATGTTGCAACTTAGAACGAGTGTGTCGTGTGATCTTGTTTTTCTGACAAATTGCACACTCTGAGACCCATCGTTTAACATTCTGCCTAAGTCTGTGACCCCAGAAACGATCTGTAAGAAGTCGGACAGTCGCTTGGCTTCCTGGGTGAGAAATTGAGTGAATTGAATCGAAAACGTTTCTCTGAAGGCTGGTCGGCAGAACTGGCTTGTTGGGCTGCGTACCCGTGAAGTAAACAATTGGTAAGCCTTCCCACAGACGGCATATGAACTTGGTTGGGTGACGGGCTATTGATCTTTGAATGTGAATGTCATCGCGTTGTTCAGTTCGCAGGAGAGTTGGCGTTAGTGCAGGTTCACTGAGTGCCACGGAGTTGACAGTGAATGGTGACGGCGAAGGTGGTTGTAGAGAGACGTCTGGCCTGGACAGGGCATCTGCAATGAAGTTCTGTTTGCCCTTGACGTGAAAGACGTCAAATTGCCATTCGCTTAGACGAGAAAGCTGTCTTTCCACTCTGGCAGGTTACTTGGCGATAGATGAAGTTGCGTTTCAAAGTGCGCTAACTAGTGGTGCATGATCTGTGAAAACAACAAATCTGCTACTGCCAATGATGCTGATGAAATGGCGCACTGCGTCGTGGATGGCGAGAAGTTCTCGGCCGAAAGTGTCGTACCTCGTTTCTACTGGTTGGAGAGTACGCGAGTAGAAACTGATAGGCTTCCGAACTCCGTCGATCTCTTGTTCCAAAGTGGCTCCAATAGCGAATTCAGAAGCATCTGTCGTGAGTAGAAATGGCTTTTCGAAATCTGGATGCGTTAGCATTGTGGCATTTGCTAACGAGTTGATGGCAAGTCGAAGTAATTCCTCGTCTTCGGATGACCAAGCAATGATGGAATTCTTGCTAAGTCCTTTTCGGTTCCGCAGGTGCCTGCACAAAGGATAAAGTTGTTTTGAAAGGCCTGGAAGGAACTTGCGATAATAGTTTAGTACTCCCAGGATTTTCTGCAACTCGCTCACAGTCCTTGGTGACTTGATATTCTTGATTGAATTCGTCTTTGACGGCAACGGTTGAATACCTTGGGCCGTGATACGATGCCCTAAGAAGTCGACGGATGAAGTTGCAATCTGCGTCTTGTCACAGTTGATCTTGAGTCCGTGGTTGGATAAGCGTGAGAGGACATTTCGTAGATGTTTCGCATGAGATTCTAGATCTGGACTGAATACCATAATGTCATCGAGATATGACATACAATAAGCAGAGTCGTCGCGAAGTATGTTGTCTATGAATCTTTGAAATGTCTGAGTAGCACACTTAAGTCCAAAAGGCATGTAAAGATATTCAAAAAGGCCAAATGGAGTGATGACTGCAGTTTTCTCGATATCCTCTGGTGCTACCGGGATGTGATGGTACGCTTGTCTGAGGTCAATCACTGAGAAGAAATTGCTGCCGTTGAGTTTTTCAAGTAAAGTGTTGATATTTGGAATAGGATATGCATCAGATTTTGTCACTGAATTTAGCTTACGGCAGTCTCCACAGGCTCTGTACGATCCGTTTGATTTTGAGACTAAGTGCAGTGGTGACGCCCATGAACTTTTCGATGGTCTGATGATTCCCTCTTCCAAAAGCCTTGAGAATTCTTCTTGGGCAGCTTTCAGCTTAGCAGGAGCCAGTGGTCGCTTCTTGAGTGCAATAGGTTGTCCTTCTGTGACGATATGATGCATCGTGTTGGAGACTCGTAGCTCTGACTTGTTAAGATCGAAAAGCGATTTGTATTTTCGAAGAGCTGCTGATATCTCTGCTGAATGATGCACTGGGGTTGGCTGAATGACCTGTAACTCCAAACGCTCGGAGGCAAGTGTCCAAAAGCTTTGTTCAAGTCCGGTGGAGGGGTCGATGATCTTTTGATTGGCAAGATCAACAATGAGCCGAAATTTTAGAAGGAAATCAAGGCCTATTATATTATGTGAGACCTTGGCAATGATGAAGTTGTGGGAAAATTCACGTCGTAGACCTATGTTGAGTGTGCGGTATTGGCAGCCATAAGTTGGTATGGGCTCGCCTGTAGCTGTTGCGAGAAGAACGCCTGTGTCTACGATGAACTCTTCGCCAGTTTTGAAATCAAGAAGGTGCAGAAGCTCGTTGGGCTGTTTGGCCGGGTCATGCAAACAAGTAGGCTGGTGATTGCGACCGGCGTTGTCCGTTTGGTTCTCTATGTGAAAAATTCGGCGTGGACGAAAAGAGTCTACAGGGATGACGGATTGTAGTTGGCTTCTTCCCTGTGGCGCCGTTGATGCCGTTGATGTGCAGAAAGTACGGTCTTCTATTTCCTGCGCCCGACGTTTCCCCAAACTGATGCACCCTTGTGCCTGCGGTCTGTTGTCCTTTCCGTCAGCTGTGGAAATTTGCACTCATTTGGAAATTCTTTGAAACAACAAAGACAGACGTGGCATGAATAAAAAACTTCTGGTGGTTATAACACCAGTTCTTTGGGGCATATTTATTAAAGGATTGCGGAGATCTCGATCGCCGCCTACCGTTATAATTGGGCTTAGGAACGAATTTGGGTCGAGCATTCACTTGATTTAGCTCGGATTTGGTAATGGCCAATCCTTCTAGAACTTTAGCCATGTTCGCCACTGTCCTCTCTAAAGAGGAGAGTCTATCATCTTGCGGGGGTGAAGAAAAGGATGATGGATTCACTTTGGGTTCCAAAACCCTATATTCTAACTCACATCTCTCAGATAAGTCATCTATAGAGAGAGTGTTGGGGAGCTGTCTGGCAAAGAGTTTTAATGTTTGGGGAAGATTGTTAATAAAAACAACCTTAGCCTCATGGTCAGAAATGTTGGTTTTATACCAACGTTTCCGTAATTCCCTCAGTATTTCGATGGGGCCAAGATTTGGCATATCTAACTGCGCATATTTGTTTATTATCTGCTCAGTTTCTGTGGGCCCAAGCAAGGATTCTACTTCGTTTTGTAGGCCCAAAATGGGATTAGGTAGCTTCCTAATGGCCTCAAGCTTAGGATAAATCCGTCGCTGCAATTCAGAAGGTAGTTTAGCAAAAACCTTCGACAGTTTTTGATGACTGTCATAATCAGGAAACGGGGAGAAAGCGGAGTCTACGCGCATAAAGAATAGTTCACTATCTCCATCCCAAACAGGAACATCAATATCTAAAATTGGACCTGACATTCTAACAATCTTACGGGATCTTAAAAGCATAAATTTATAAGCAATATGAAAATATATAAATATACTTTAACGAAACGCTTACCCACAAACAGCTTCCACAGTTGAATGAGCGCAGAATAAAGGCACGTCGCATTAACTGCTTCCAAAAATTGAAATTATCCGCAATTGAGCCTGTCGAGTACGTACGGTGCCGTTTTGTACGTAGGAAAGATGAACAGAGGCCCCGTTGGCCTTTGATGCCAATGTATTATTATTATATCCCAAAAAATTCAACACAAATCCACGAATATATACCCAACAAAATTCCCAGAAGACCACGATTAGGGTAAAGAAAACGCAAATGTTAATCTATTTTTATCCCAAATAAATGAAAAAGGAAGTCAATTTTATTTATACCAAAAAATATAAATCAGAACAATAATCAATATCCTGGCGCGGTCGCCTGACCAGAATTTGCAGAAACCACCTTTCAATGCAGAAGCTAAATGAACACACATTGCCCATAAACACCTCTTGAACAATTTTAGAATCGACTCCAGCCTTTTCTATCACACCTCGAATGGCAATAGAACCTAGATATGGAGCAGAGCAATTGGATAGGCTCTTTCTGAATGAACCAATTGGAGTCCTGCACGCGCTGATTATAACAACATCCTTTATTTATAAAAGAATAAATGTACCTGCAATGAGTTTGATGAATAGCTACGAAAATTTAACACCTGAGCATAGTTGAACAAAAAACAATTACTTTGCGCACACGACCAAACGAAAAAAGCTTCAAAGAGTTCATGTCAGATAAGCATAAACACGTTAAATAGAGTGATTGGAAATAATGAATCAAATTAAATATAAAAAATTATGATTAAAAATCAATATCGCATTAACTGTGGGTTAAATATATTGATAAAAAAAATGAAGCATAGCTTTTGCCGTTTTATCCATTGCTACATTTTTATTTTCTTTATACGGTAACAAATAAGGTGCCCATTATTTAAATAGAATAAATTATTGTAAACGCCCAAGCTTCAAATGTAACGACACAAATTAATGGCCGACATATTGCGTAAATTAAATTAAATTTTATTTACGTTGCACCAATGAGAAAAAAGCGAAACTTGCCGTTTAACCAACAGTGTGCAAGTAGACATTTATTACTATGGCATGCTATTTAAGCACGGCAATTTACCATGCAAGTCGGTTGTCGCATTTGCATTCTGCCTTGCATTACGCGTATGCGTTCTGTCGGCTGTCAATACCTACGCTGGTGATTTGATTGTTGCACCAACATTTGGCTACATCCGTGACTCATCTTGTTGCGGTACAACCAGCGAGACGAGCCAATTAATTGCAGAACCTGAACGACGTTTTCCACATCGTGATTACAACTCGACAACAGAGGGAACACCAGCCAGAGTCCACCCAAGGCTCATAGGACATCTTCACATTCTGAATAATTCAGGAGAACGCACGACCAGGCCCTGTTAAGGGCTCCCCTATCAGTAACAAATCTATATTCAGAGCACCTTAACCGAGTTTGTA
>JAQBSW010006715.1:0-46400 GCA_029291075.1 Eudiplozoon nipponicum | reverse complement strand
CACATATATATGTGATGTGATATCTTTTATATTGTACATTTTCTAATTTTATTATTTGATGGAACATGTGTGGTTTGAATCCAAATAAAGATATTCTATTCTATTCTATTCTTTAAGGTCAAATATTCTAACTCTGTCCTTAAACAATATTTCTCTTAGCTGTGATTTTAGGAACAATCTCTTTTAGTCTCAAGCAGTTTTAATCGATATTTCTTGAACTGCAATTTTATTTGTAATTAATAGTGTTTTTATTAAAGAAACAGAACCGCGCGCGATCCGCGAGGATCACGCGGTGGACTATTGTGTCACTGCGGATTTATTTTGCTTAGTTGGATTATTCGAAATTTATGTGAATAGAATAATGGATTAATATATTAACAAGTAGAGAACTAAACATTTGTGAGTTTTGTCATTGAAGTATTTAAACGATTTACATTTTCATCTTTAGTGATAACCTTTAACATTGATTCTATTCATATCACCATGTATTTTCAATCGAGTTTTTATCATTGAAGTCTTTAAACGATTTACATACTCCTTTTTAGTGATAACGTTTAACCTTGATTCCATTCATGTCATCACGTGTTTTCAATCGAGTTTTTGTCATTGAAGTCTTTATGGGGCTTACTCCTTCATTTTAGTGACAGCTTTTAACGATGACTTTTTACATATCTTCATATGTTTTAAATCGATGGTATAAATACAATTCTATTCAGACATTTGTGTAAGAATAACTACTTGTGTGCAAAACATTTTTCTCTATAAACATAAATCATTTTACTATGTTCATATTGTCATGTATTTTTAATCGTTTGACTATTCTCATTCCAATCCAGACATTTGTGTAAGAATAACTACTTGTGTGCAAAACATTTTTCTTTATAAACATAAATCATTTTAATCTTTGCCGTCTAGGAGACGGACAATTTAGTTTAACTGTGAATGGTGTTTAAGACCTATTTTTGCATAAAAATCTATTTTTACAGCTGACTAACATATATTCAATTTGGACTAACGGTGAATTATATTGCTATTTGCAACATTATATCTAATATATGTATGACCAGATGTTTTGCCTTTTCACATCAACCATCCGAAAAAGATCAGAGACTGATTAGGCGCACGGGTAGTAATAATAGCCACCCTTGATATGGAGGACGGGTTTAAAATTCACGAACAAGAAAACAACCCGCGGAAATCGACCCCAACAATATAATCGAGGAATGAGTAATCAAGTAAATGATTTGATATCAAAATGGAAAAGAGTAACAAGTGGAATTCAACAGGGATCAAGTATGGGGCCAATTTTATTTAAAATTGTATTTGCACATTTGTAAACTATGATCCTTAACGGTCGAGTTTGCAAATTCGCTGATGATTTAAAATTAATCTTTCCACTTGAACCACAAAATGTCGAATTCTCCAAAAACAATGTGGCACTATAGATTTGTATGATTTAAGTAGATATTTGATAACACTGAGAATAAACAGTAAAAAGACGAGAGCTTTAAAAATAGGTAACAGAACAGAATTTAATTATGTTTATTTTCATGATGCTGTGATTAATGATGTTTTTGAGATTAAACTTGTGCAAGAAATTAAGGATTTAGTCATAACTTTTCAATGTACAGCTTCTGCTGAGACACATATTGAAAGGATTGTAGGCAGTGCCAAGAACAGATGGGCACTAATAAATAGAAATATCTTATCGAATGATATAAAATTTAAAATGTATATAATTTGGATTAGACCGATACTAGAATATGCTGCCGCTACTTGGAATCCATTAAAAAGGGTTTGTCCAATAAGATAGAAGCTGTACAAAGAAAAGTTGTGAAACAAATTAGCCCTATCTCCTGCACTATATACGCCACTAGATTACAGTTTGTATCACTGCAAACTTTATGGTTTCGGAGGATGTGCTATTGCATAAAAGTTTTCCATTTGAACCAGTGGACTGGTGCCTATATGAATCCAATAAGAAAGATTCATGAAGTTGGAACTAGATCTGGACATTTGGCAATATCTCCTCCTTTGGTGGGGAATGTTGCGAGCAAGTTATTCTCTTTTTCGAAAATTTACAAAATTTACAATCAATTGCCAAAGGGGCTTAGAGAAACGCCTCCATCTAAGATGTCTTTTAAATTTTTATGTACTGAACTAGAAAAAATCTACAATCCTGCTGATATTTTTAATTTTGATTATGATAATACTTTCTCATGGTTGAATAAAAGACAAGGATAATTGTGATCAGCAACATACCTTCTTGAGATTTTTATTTCCAAGTTTTGTATTATTAAAATTGAAATGTTATGCATTATATCATCATGTTAGTCAACAATACATACAATCAATTGCTAGTCATGGTTCTCATTTTTTGCATAATGTTACACTCGAATTATACCTTAATTTTTCCAATTTTGATGATGAATCTATAACACTTTATAGACGAACTTTCTGATGTTGATATGATGATGTTGTTGTAAAGTTCAACTAGTGAGATTTACTTATCTATATGAGACTAATTGCACATATTTATGTGATGTGATATCTTTTTTATATTGTACATTTACAATATTATTATCTATTTGATGGACCATGTGTGGTTTGAATCCAAATAAAGATATTCTATTCTATTCTATTCTATTTAAAAAGAATTTTTTCTTTTTATTTTCCAGAACATTCTTTGGTTAAATACTTGACTTTGAATTGTACGCTTATTTTGAGTTTTCGAGTGTCTCGCTCCTTGACTGGTCTTGTATATTTTGGTCTGCTGCATTTTAACATTTTTCTCTAGTAACTCGAATTCATCTCGTAAAATATATTCCTCCATAATTTGCTTTTGTTCTACTATAATATAATATTGGAAAGACGCGTCCTAGAACAGGTAATTTGATAAATTCTGTTGTTCACGTATATCTCCTTCAAGATTGTTTGTTCGGGAATTTTCGAGATACAACGTTCGCATTCCGATTGCCTAACATTAAGTGTTGATTTAATTGGTAAACTAATTACCCATGGATAACGATATTAAATTAGAGGACACAAGTAGGTTAGTGCAGGATATTGCGGAATTGAACGTAGGAGATGTAAACGGTAATATAAGCCTATCAGACTCTACTGTGAATTTTAGGACTTCAAGCGATCTGGCATCTATGGGGCTTTCAGACTCGAATAGGTTATAGGCCTCAACAAAGTTTGACGACCGCGCCAGTCCAAGAATTTTAAGTCTACCGCAGTACAAATCTAAAAAACATTCAAGTTGGGTCGGAGATGCCCAAATGATATTTAGTGCTTATTATATTGTAAATCCTATGGAGAAATTTGTTGCAGCATGGATGGCATTGCCTGAAAATTTCCGAAATGCCTTGGAAATTTTCAGAGACAGAACTGTGGAAGAAAAGCCGTACAATGCATTTGAGTTATTAATGGCTGAAATTCAGAAGAGATATCAGCCTGGAAGATCAGCGCAAATGTGCGAATTATTACGCTCATAAAAAATGGGGCGTCAACAACCGTCCGAATTTTATGAACGCCTTTGCACAAAAGCTTCCAGGTTGAATATATCCAGAGATGTAGTCAACTCCATTTTCACAGCTGAGCTACCAATTAGGCTTAGAACCACATTGGAAGTATTTGACACTATGGGCATTGATTGGCCAACAAAACTCAGAGGGTTAGACGGCGTGTATAAACAGCAGGAACCACAAGTACATGCTGGAATAGCAGATTCTGTCACGATGCAGCCAGTCAGGGCAGATGCCGAAAACAACCTGACTATACAAGAAACCTTGCGTTTCTTATGTAGAGAAGTTGCTAGTTTACGTAGTGACATTGCACAACTTCAGAGTCAGGATAGGTATACTAGACGTCGAGGGAGTCACTCGCGTCAACGCTTCGAAGGGCCACGCGGATGGTGTAAGGCACATTGCGAGTACGGACGAAGTGCGAAGTGCCAAGGTGAGAATTGTATTTACCCGCGATTAGGTGGACCCAGATGGAAAGGAAGCACAAAACCGGTAGAGAGAAATCCATCACCGGGAAAAGCATAAAACCCCCGCTAGTAGGAGCCGTAGGGGGGGGGGTTCCATTGCAAAGGCTCCCAGATATGCATTTAAAAGGCATACTCAAAGCAAAAGATGCGACTAGAGCAAATAGCACCGATATAGAAGGCAAGAGAGTCCGATTCTCACTAAGCGGAGATCTGGAAAACATTGCCGGGTTGTCCAGCAACAAGTTCATTATTAAGGATGAATTATCTGGATTAGAATTTCTTATCGATACGGGTGCTGAGGTAAGCATAGTTAGGTCAGACGTGGTGGAAGCAGATTGCCCCACATTTGATTATCAACTATGGGTAGTCCGATAGGAGTGAAAGGGATGAAAGAAATGTCGGTAACGTTAGGCCAGAAATCTTCCTTCCAATGGAATTTTCTAGTAGCCGATGTCAAGGACCATATCATTGGCATGGATTTCTTGACAAATTTCAAGCTGACATTAGACCCCAAGGCTAGGACTATCGCAGAAGGCGTAGGGATAGCAACACCTACTGAGTCTAACACTCGGCAGTTAGAACAGTGCTCTTACCTCGTCCATCAGTCGCACATGACTTTGCCGATATAATCGAGAAGCACCTAGCAGTGTTTCAGCCTTTCAGTGCCAAAAGGATTGGTTTGAAGACAGGAGTAGAACACCAAATAGTATTGGTGGCTCCGTTGCCTTGTTCACCAAAGGCTCAACCATTGGCACAATACAAGCAACAAGTTGCTTTGTCCGAATTTCACCAATTGCGCGAAGAGGAGATTTGTAGAAGGTCAAACTCCAATTTTGCTTCCCCAATAGTGGTAGTTCCCAAACCTGAACCGGGTCAATGGAGGGTTTGTGGGAATTATCGTCTATTAAACTCAATGCAACTTTAGATCTGCAGAAAGCGTACTATCAGATACCAATGGAGGAAAGTTCGATACCACTCACCGCAGTCAGATTTCCAGGAGGGGGATCGTACGAATTTTTTCGAATGCCTTTTGGTTTGAAAATTGCCAGTCAGACATTCCAGCGTTTGGCTGATGAAATCCTTCAGAGTTGTCCATTTGCGAGGGTATATATAGACGACATAATAATGTTTAGTCGCTCACGAAATGAACATCGTACGCATTTGGAAACGGTTTTGACCAGGCTGGAACAATATGGATTTGTGGTCAAACCTAATAAGAGTAATATCGGTTGCTCTTTAGTTAAATACCTTGGTCATATACTTTCCAAAGACGGAATTAAACCATTAGAAGATAAGATCCAACCTATAAAGGACGTAACGGAACCCCGAACCGTGCGCCAGTTGCGAAGGTTCTTGAGTATGATCATCTATTACCGTCTATTTATTCCAGGTCTGGCCGGAATTCTTGGATCGTTAACACGCCATCTCACTCGTGAAAAGAGCTAGATCAAGAAGTCTTGGCCTATAAACTTGAGTCCAGAAGACCGAAAAAAATTCCAAAAGGTCAGGGAAATGTTAAGTGACATAACCACATTAGCACCTGTAGATTGGGAAAAATCTCTCGAGCCAATCACAGATACCTCAGATGTTGCATTAGGAGCAGTGCTACAGCAAAGAGATCAGGACGTAGTAAAAGCGATTGGGTTTTATAGCCGTAAGCTTAATGATCGAGAAAAACGTTATGATAAGTTTGGCAAAGAGCTTCTAGCAGTGTATGCCGCAGTGCTACACGTCGAGCATTACTTAGATGGTCATAAATTTAAGTTGTTGACTGATTATAAGTCATTGATCAGCATACTTTGTAAAACAGCTAGGCTTAATTACTCTCGTAGAGTAAATTCCCAAATAACACGTTTAGCAGAGTTCGATTTCACTGTGTCTCATATTGCTGGTAAGGAGAATGTGGTAGTCGATGCACTTAGCCGACCGAATGAAGCTGATGTTGAGCTGATTTTTCACGGTCCTTTGAAACGTTTAGATGATTCAATGCATGATTTCGTTAGTCAAAAGACCAGGATATGTTCGTAAGCACATAAGTGGTAAGTGGTTGTTATGCGAAACTTCTAGATGTCAACCCCGACCATATGTGCCATTGGAGTTACGGGCCAAGATTATCCAAGTGTTACATGACATGGGTCATCCATTCATTAAAGCCACCATTCGATTAATCAACGACAGATACGTATGGCCGCACATGTCTAAAGACATACGGGTATGGGTAAGAGCCTGTGCCAAGTGTCAAACGTGTAAGGTGTGGAGACATACCAGAACCGAGATAAAGAATATTGGGATACCAATTGGACGGTTCAGACACGTACATATAGACATTGTCGAGATGCCTGAAGTAAATGGGAACAAATACTTGCTGACTAGGGTAGATAGATTTAGTCGTCAATTTGAAGTGGCGATTTTAAAAGACATGACAGCGCAAGAAGTCTTGTTCGCGTTTCTACATAATTGGATATCGCGTTATGGTGTTCCGGAAAAGGTCACTAGTGATCGCGGTAGTCAATTTATGTCAGAGCTTTTCGTAAGATCCCTCAACATCATGGGAACCACTGTATTACATACTAGCGCGTATAACCCACGAGCAAATGGGATGGTAGAAAGGCTGCATCGTGAACTGAAAGCTGCATTAAGGTGTACTAGTGGAACAAGCTGGATACACGATCTTCCTATAGTACTACTCGCCATGCGCAACAGATATAGGGCACAATTAGGTACTTCCATAGCAGAACTAGTTTATGGAGAACCATTAAGGTTGCCTGGAGATCTTCTAATAGAAACTCCAAGTAGTCTTGATTGGGCTTCTAGTTATGTAGATTGGTTCGTAGGAGCACTTAGAGATAAGATGTGTCGTTTAGCTCCGACCAAGACTAGAAAAGCAAAAACCAAATGCTATGTGTCCTCTGATCTAAAATCGGCTTCGCATGTGTATATAACTAATGAAAATAGGAAGAACTGCCTGACACCATTTTATAAAGGACCATACAAGGTCAAGAGGATGACTGACAAGAATGTCATCATAGAAATAAATGGCATTGAGGATTGTGTTACGTTGGATCGTTGCATTCCCCAGTTTATCTGGATAGACAATATCACTGAATTAACAGATGCGTTGAATGACCGTCGTTCTATGGGCGAATCTGATGTGTGCAATCCCACCATACAGGCACATAACGAAATGCAGAACTCAGAAGATGCGTTGTCTAATATAGTAAAATCTTATTCTACCAGTTCACAGCATGAAAACTGTTTGGCAATACCAGATGATATGGAAGAACCAGTGAAAACTGTACCGGGCGAGATGACGACTTCAGGGGCGCCATTATGCACAACTCGTTCTGGAAGAGTGCCACATCAGCCGAAGAATCATGATTACGTATAATACTAGTCGTCCTTTTTTTGAAAAGGTGGTGTATGTGGAGGAAGATAGATCCTCCGCCAAATGTAAAATAACATTAGCTGATAAATTTAAACCACCATGGCTGATTATAACGAATTTTATTTAAAAAGAATTTTTTCTTTTTATTTTCCAGAACATTATTTGTTTAAATACTTGACTTTGAATTGTGCGCCATTTTCAGTTTTCGAGTGTCTCGCACCTCGACTGGCTATAACATCTGTAGAGGCCCCTAACCTATTCGAGTCTGAAAGCCCCATAGATGCCAGATCGCTTGAAATCCTAAAATTCACAGTAGAGTCTGATAGGCTTATATTACCGTTTACATCTCCTAGGTTCAATTCCGCAATATCCTACACTAACCTACTTGTGTCCTCCAATTTAATATCGTTATCCATGGGTAATTAGTTTACCAATTAAATCAACACTTAATGTTAGGCAATCGGAATGCGAACGTTGTATCTCGACAATTCCCGAACAAATAATCTGGAAGGAGATATACGTGAACAACAAATTTATCAAATTACCTGTTCTAGGACGTGTCTTTCCAATATTATATTATAGTAGAACAAAAGCAAATTATGGAGGAATATATTTGACGAGATGAATCCGAATTAATAGAGAAAAATATTAAAATGCAGCAGACAATGATATATAAGAGCAGTCAAGGAGCGAGACACTCGAAAACTCAAAATAAGCGCACAATTCAATGTCAAGTATTTAAACAAAGAATGTTCTGGAAAATAAAAAATGCAAATTTCTTTTTAAATAAAATTCGTTACAATCAGCCATGGTGGTTTAAATTTATCAGTCAATGTTATTTTACATAAGGCGGAGGATTTAACTTCCTCTACATACACCACCCTCTCAAAAAAACGGCTAGTAATAGACGTAATCATAGTTCTTCGGCTGACGTGGCACTCTTCCAGAACGAGTCATCATCTCGCCCTGTACATTTATTACTGGTTCTTCAAGATCATCTGGCATCGACAAATAGATTTCATGCTGTGATTGAGTGGAATAAGATTTTGCTATATTAGACAACGCATCTTCTGAGTTCTGCATTTCGTTATGTGCCTGTATGGTGGGATTGCACACATCAGATTCGCCAATAGAACGGTCATTCGACGCATCTGTTAATTCAGTGATACTGTCGATCCAGATAAACTGGGGAATACAACGATCCAACGTAACACAATCCTCAATGCCATTTATTTCTATGATGACATTCTTGTCAGTCATCCTCTTGACCTTGTATGGTCCTTTATAAAATGGTGTTAGGCAGTTCTTCCTATTTTCATTAGTTATATACACATGCGAAGCCGATTTTAGATCAGAGGACACATAGCATTTGGTTTTAGCTTTTCTAGTCTTGGTCGGGAGCCAAACGACACATCTTATTTCTAAGTGCTCCTACAAACCAATCTACATAACTAGAAGCCCAATCAAGACTACTTGGAGTTTCTATTAGAAGATCTCCAGGCAACCTTAATGGTTCTCCATAAACCAGTTCTGCTATGGAAGTACCTAATTGTGCCCTATATCTGTTGCGCATGGCGAGTAGTACTATAGGAAGATCGTGTATCCAGCTTGTTCCACTAGTACACCTTAATGCAGCTTTCAGTTCACGAGGCAGCCTTTCAACCATCCCATTCGCTCGTGGGTTATACGCGCTAATATGTAATACAGTGGTTCTCATGATGTTGAGGGATTTTACGAAAAGCTCAGACATAAATTGACTACCGCGATCCCTAGTGACCTTTTACGGAACACCAAAACGCGATATCCAATTACGTAGAAACGCAAACAAGACTTCTTGTGCTGTCATGTCTTTTAAAATCGACACTTCAAATTGACCACTAAATCTATTTACCATAGTCAGCAAGTATTTGTTCCTATTAACTTCAGGTATCTCGACAATGTCTATATGTACGTGTCTGAAACGTGCAATTGGTATCCCAATATTCTTCATCTCGGTTCTGGTATGTCTCCACACCTAACACGTTTGACACTTGGCACAGGCTCTTACCCATACCTGTATGTCTTTAGACATGTGCGGCCAAACATATCTGCCGTTGATCAATCGAATGGTGGCTTTAATGGATGGATGACCCATGTCATGTAACACTGGGATAATCTTGTCCCGTAACTCCAACGGCACATATGGTCGTGGTTGACATCTAGATGTTTCGCATAACAACCACTTACCACTTATGATCTTACGAACATATCCTGACCTTTTGGACAATACTAATATAAAGGGATCCGATCCTTGCGCTTCCTCGATTTGACTTACGAAATCATGCATTGAATCATCTAAACTTTTCAAAAGACCGTGAAATATCAGCTCAAAATCAGCTTCATTCGGTCGGCTAAGTGCATCGGTTACCACATTCTCCTTACCAGCAATATGAGACACAATGAAATCGAACTCTGCTAAACGTGTTATTTGAGAATTTACTCTACGAGAGTAATTAAGCCTAGCTGTTTTACAAAGTATGCTGATCAATGGCTTATGATCGGTCAATAACTTAAACTTATGACCATCTAAGTGATGCTCGAAGTGTAGCACTGCGGCATACACTGCTCGAAGCTCTTTGCCAAACGTATCATAACGTTTTTCTCGATCATTAAGCTTACGGCTATAACACCGAATCGGTCTTACTACGTCCTGATCTCTTTGCTGTAACACTGCCCCTAATGCAACATCTGAGGCATCTGTGATTACCTCGAAAGGTTTTTCCCAATCTACAGGTTTTAATGTAATCACGTCACTTAACATTTCCTTGACCTTTTGAAAATTTTCCAGGGCTTCTGGACTCAAGTTTATAGGCCAAGATTTTTTGATCGTGCTCTTTTCACGAGTGAGATGGCTTGTTAACGATCCAAGAATTCCGGCTAGACCTGGAATGAATCGACGATAATAGCTGATCATGCCCAAGAAACTTCGCAACTGGCGTACGGTTCGGGGTTCCGTTACGTCCTTAATAGCTTGGACCTTATCTTCCAAAGGTTTAATTCCGTCTTTGGAAAGTATATGACCAAGGTATTTAACTGAAGAGCAACCGATATTACTCTTATTAGGTTTGACCACTAATCCATATTGTTCCAGCCTGGTCAAAACCGTTTCCAAATGCGTACGATGTTCATTTCGTGAGCGACTAAAAATTATTATATCGTCTATATATACCCTCGCAAATGGACAATTCTGAAGGATTTTTTCTGCCAAACGCTGGAATGTCTGACTGGTATTTTTCAAACTAAAAGGCATTCGAAGTAATTCGTGCGATCCCTCTCCTGGAAATCTGACTGCGGTGTGTAGTATCGAATTTTCCTCCATTGGTATCTGATAGTACGCTTTCTGGAGATCTAAAGTTGAATAAACCTCATATTCCATTATATCACGGAGTAATGTACTCTGGTTAGGGAGAGGATAAGAATCGCCCTTCGTCACTGAGTTTAATAGACGATAATTCCCACAAACCCTCCATTGACCCGGTTCACGTTTGGGAACTACCACTATTGGGGAAGCAAAATTGGAATTTGATCATCTACAAATCCTCTCTTTGCGCAATTGGTGAAATTCGGACAAAGCAACTTGTTGCTTCTGTTGTGCCAATGGTTGAGCCTTTGGTGAACAAGGCAACGGAGCCACCAATTCTTTTTGGTGTTCTAATCCTGTCTTCAATCCTATCATTTTGGCACTGAAAGGTTGAAACACTGCTAGGTGCTTCTCAATGAAATCGGCAAAGTCATGTGCGATTGTTGGACGAGGTCAAAAGACTGTTCTAACTGCCGATGTGTTAGACTCAGTAGGTGTTGACATCCCTACGCCTTCTGTGATAGTCCTAGCTTTGGGGTCTAATGTCAGCTTGAAATGTGTCAAGAAATCCATGCCAATGATATGGTCCTTGACATCGGCTACTAGAAAATTCCATCGGAAGGAAGATTTCTGGCCTAATGTTACCGACATTTCTTTCATCCCTTTCCTCCAATCGGACTACCGTTAGCGGCCCATAGTTGATAATCAAATGTGGGGCAATCTGCTTCCACCACGTTTGACCTAACTATGCTTACCTCAGCACCCGTATCGATGAGAAATTCTAATCCAGATAATTCATCTTTAATAATAAACTTGTTGCTGAAAAATCCGGCAATGTTTTCCAGATTTCCGCTTAGTAAGAATCGGACTCTCTTGCCTTCTGTATCGGTGCTAACTGGTCCCGTCGCATTTCTATCCTTTACCTTAAGTATGCCTTTTAAAGGCATATCTGTGAGCCTTTGCAATGGAACCCCCCCTACGGCTCCTACTAGCGGGGGTTTCATACTTTTCCCGGTGATGGATTTCTCTCTACCGGTTTTGTGCTTCCTTTCCATCTGAGTCCACCTAATCGCGGGAATGTACAATTTTCACCTTGGCACTTCGCACTTCGTCCGTACTCGCAATGTTCCTTAAACCATCCGCGTGGCCCTTCGAAGCGTTGACGCAAGTGACTCCCTCGACGTGTATTATGCCTATCCTGACTCTGAAGTTGTGCAATGTCACTACGTAAACTAGCAACTTCTCTACATAAGAAACGCAAGGTTTCTTGTATAGTCAGGTTGTTTTCGGCATCTGTCCTGACTGGCTACATCGTGACAGAATCTGCTATAACAGCATGTACTTGTGGTTCCTGCTGTTTATACACGTCGTGTAACCCACTGAGTTTAGTTGGCCAATCAATGCTCATTGTGTCAAATACTTCCAATGTGGTTCTAAGCCTAATTGGTAGCTCAGCTGTAAAAATGGAGTTGACTACATCTCTGGATATATATTTAACCTGGAAGCTTTTGTGCAAAGGCATTCATAAAATTCGGACGGTAATTGACGCCCCATTTTTTCTAAGCGTAATAGTTCGCACATTTGCGCCGATCTTCCAGGCTGATATCTCTGTTGAATTTCAGCCATTAATAACTCAAATGCATTGTACGGCTTTTCTTCTACAGTTCTGTCTCTGAAATTTTCCAAGGCATTTCGGAAATTTTCAGGCAATGCCATCCATGCTGCAACAAATTTCTCCATAGGATTTACAATATTATAAGCACTAAATATCATTTGGGCATCTCCGACCCAACTTGAATGTTTTTCAGATTTGTACTGCGGTAGACTAAACATTCTTGGACTGGCGCGGTCGCCAAATTTTGTAGAGGCTCCTAACCTATTCGTGTCTGAGAACCCCATAGATGCCAGATCGCTTGTAGTCCTAAAATTTACAGTAGAATCTGATAAGCTTATATTTTCATTCGCATCTGCTAAATTCAAACCTGCAATATCTTGCACTAACTTGCTAGTGTCCTCAAATTTAATATCAGCATCCATATATGTGAAGTTTAATTATTAAATCGACACTTAATGTTAGGCAAATCGGAATGTGAAACCTGTCTCGTGCAAAACACCCAACAAATAATCTGGAAGGAAATATACGTGAACAACAGAATTATTAAATTACCTGTTCCAGAACGTCCCTTCTATGCGTGCATCAATAAAAAATATAAGACAGTATAAGCAGATATATATTGTATAATTTGATCAGTTTTTAATGAAGAAAATGTAATAATTGCAGTAGGCCAAGGAAGATACAACCAGTCGAGGACAGTGACGCTCGAAAACTGAAAATGGCGCACAATTCAAAGTCAAGTGTTTAAACAAACAAAGTTCTGGAAAATAAAAGAAAAAAATCTTTTTAAATAAAATTTGTTACAATCAGCTAAGGTGGTTTAAATTTATCAGTAAATGTTATTTTAATTTTGGCGGAAGATTTATCTTCCTCCACATTTAAGGCCAATAACTGAACTTTTTGTGTAGAGGATGTTGAATCCTCCGCCTTATATAAAATGACCTTGAATGATAAATTTAAACCACCATAGCTGATTGTAACAACTTTATTTAAAAAGAATTTTTTCTTTTTATTTTCCAGAACATTCTTTGTTTAAAGACTTGATTTTTAAAATTGTGCGCTATTTTCAGTTTTTGAGTATCTCGCTTCAAACCTGGTGTTGAATTTTTGTCTGCTGCATTTTAACATTTCTTTCCATAATAAACGATTACAACATTGTACAATAAACATCTTTCCATCCTTGCCTTGTGTTCTGATATAAATTAGCACTGAGGAGGAGCCTTGGAACAGGTATAATTGTTTTATTTGTGGGTCACGTACACATCAAAACAGGTTAGTGCTGGCATAGCAGCTGTCCGACTCTCACCTTTCGATTGCCATTGTAAGTGTCAAATTAATTATTAAAACATTTGATCATGAGTACCGATATTAAGTATGAGGGCACATGCAAGTTAGGGCAGGACATAGCGGACTTGAACTTAAATGACCCTAGCAATAATATAAGCATATCAGATTCTACTGTGAATTTTAGGACTTCCAGCGAACTGGCATCTATGGGGCTTACAGACACGGATAGGTTAGGGGCCTCAACATTTGCACTTATTAACGCTTTAGACAATATAATCTTTGAAATGCTTGAACCGCTGTTTTAATTTAAACATTGCCATTAACAACTTTCACTAAAAATAAAGCATGTAAGCCAAACTATCTTTCTGCTAGGTAAAATACACGATATTTTATCCTCAAAAAATTACGCCGTTGTAATGCTTCCAGTTTTCTTTAAGGCTTTTTATACAATATCCAAACACGCAATCGTTAAGGAACTTGCCAACATAAACTAGTGCACAAATATATGGGATTGCATCCTTGAATACCTGTGACAAAGGCAATCTGTTATCCCACTAGTCAAAATATCACTTCTTCCTAGAACATATTTTAAACCCATTTGCAAATACATAACATATATGTCGAATAGCACAAGCAATGTACCATCTGGCAAACTGAATGAACTCCAAGCCAACCTTTTAAAGCGTGCATTTAAAAAAATTTTATGTTCATGAAATCTTGCTCAAGCTAACCTTCAGCCCTTGAAGAATGGCAATATCATTAATTGTATTTTGTCAAACAACTGGACTTCCATACAATCAAGATTTTTTGCAAATTCCATCTCCAGGGAAACAAGAATGTAGATTAAAAGTTTACCTCCATTGATTTAATAACTATATTCAGAATATGTTTATATTGTCAAAACTAATCACAATATACAAAATATACCTAGCGAAGCACGCAATCCTCGGCCAGGTAGCTTTAAACGTCTTTTATATGAGAATGTAATAGATCAAGCTCGACAATATCACAGAAATGCAATTATTAAAAATCCACTTTTAGTATAAAAAAATGATAATAGCGGAACCCTGTGATTTATTTTAAATAACACATAGAGCCAAATACTTTCCTCCTTTATTTTCTTTATCCTCCGTGATTTAGAGGACAATCTGAAGCATCATTAATAAATCAAGGCACGCATCATCCTAATCGTCACCGAAGCATCTGGATTCATTAGAAATTGTGAGTTATTTTTCATTGTCTACAAAGAAATTGAAGCAGTTTCTTCAAAAAAAGATTAATGCCTAAATCATTATGTCAAATAGGAATGCAGTTACCATATGTTAGTCAACAGATACATATGTGTTTACCTAGTCCGACATCTTCCAGGCGACAATTTAATTGAGACAATGACCGTCAAGAAACTATCATACCAACTAGGCATATAGTCAATAGTCTTCTAGTCAACATAAACACGTATATATTCATTTTTTAAACTCAAAGTTTTATATATTTATTTGAGGCATTTTCTATTAACAAAAAATTTACAATAACACAACACTCAATCAAACACAGCCTAAACACATTTTCAACTTCCAATTTAATGTTTCACTCTTGAGTAACATGCTCTTGGAGCAAAAAGTTATATATAAAATAAACAAAACTTTTATTTTTATTCTTATTTGTGTTAATACCCCTAAAAATACTTGATACATTGCCATCTATGTGTAGAAATAAAACGCTAAACATAGATTAGTCCATCATTACAAATGTAACAGTGATAATGCTTAAGAAACAGCTTATGTGACAACACTTGTCGCTAAATTAGAGGTGGTCTGGATTGCTTTTTAAATTAAGCTCATAACCTAAGATAATTTTATTTTCTTGGATGTTCACGCTAATAATTTACTCAGTGTGAACTTTTATTTGCTATTAAAATGCTCTTTATAGATGGGGTGGAGTTAAAGTATGCACTCTTATTGTTGTAGTCGCTACTGCGTGAGAAGTTTGAACTGGGAACGCAAATGTGGGCTTTAAACAATGGATAGACTCAGATTTATTATTTTTACTCGAGTTAATGATATAGAGTTAGGACGTGGATTGAGGACCGGATAACAACCAGTCTACTTTTGCTCGAATCTCGACAGTATCGTATCAACTCGTAACTGTACTTGTTGACATTTGCCCAATATAATTGGAATAAATATTCTCAGATGGCGAACTCTAGAAGGTTGCAATCGACGTGTAGAATCCGTGGAAGTTGCTATGTGACTGCCGGCGCTGGTTGATAATAACTTATCTGAAAGTTACTCATTAAATCTGTAGAGATATTTATGACCATAAGTCATTTTTGCATCTGAAGCTTTAATACTTGTACGATAGCAAGAACGCATATCTAAAAGTTCAAATGACCTGTTGGTAAACCGGTCGAATATTTCACGAGGGGCGCATAGCAGTGTCTTAAACTTTCAATTTGTGCGTTCCAACGGACCGTTGCATTTGTGGTTGAACGCCGTGTTTCTATTCACGCCCAACTCCAACCCATGTCACCCAATGAGGCAGGATCGCAAATAACAATTTGCAACTTGGCCACCTAGTGTGACGACTAAATACGGTAACTTTGTAGCGGAGTCCACAAATGTAATGAAGAATAATTTCTACTAGATATAGTATACCCTATGCAAGTGATACATTCTAGCAGAGTTTTAGAAGTTTAATTCGGATGTTTTAATTATAACTGATAGCTCTTAGTGTTTATTGCATATTTTTGACGTCTTCTTGAGTAATTTGCAAAGATTTTCCCATACGTAATATGTTGGCTAGATAAACAATTTATGTAAAGTTAGCATATTTGATAATTTTCGTTGTTTATGAAGTCGAAAATCATGTTATTTAACGTGGTCATAATTTAAACGCCTATGGAAATCTAAATAGACAATGAGAAAGATGACATTCCGTCTAGTGTTATTGCGGATTTCTGTGCGAGAGGCCTTTGAAACTAGGTGTTGGTGTGTTTCCTAAAATCTCAAAGCAGACTATTTCTTAAAAATTCCTCAAGTCGAGTTTGCGAGCTGGGATAAACATCAATCTCTTTTTATTTAACCAAATGCATAATATAGCAAAACTGCCGTCAAACACACTTATAATAATAATAATAATAATAATAATAATAATACACTTCGGTTAAATTATCTCATGCTCACAAACTCTATTTGAAGAATTGTTATCACCACTCGCGCAATCAACGATTAATCCATTTTGTAACAATTGTATGCATAGATATTAAACTAAAAGTATTAGACATGTATAGAATTATTATAATATCATCGTTATTTAAGAATGTAATATTATATATTTCATCTCTGAAATAATCGTGTTAGCGGTAAATAATCATTATTGAATAAATCAATATGGATTTTTAAATTTAGGTGAAACATAGTGGCTCTATTCATTCAAAGATATTATGATAAATAATAATAAAAAATTTATTTGGCAACAAAGGCCAACAGGCCCAACAATTGAAATGATGAGGTACAAATGATCTAGAACTCTAGTAAATGCCACGAAGTTGAGATATTTGTTTTAAACATTTAAATTCATTTACAGTTTTGGTGTTATGTAATATATTAAGTGTATCTATTTCATTGCAACTGGAATAAGCAAAGGAATTATTATCTTATTGTTAATATAATTCAATATTTTTACTGAGTAAATGAGCAGGATGACAGAAATTTTTAAATGATCTATTCGGTGTTTTGATTTGAAGCATTGTATGCCTTGCTGTATCATATTTTAAAATCTATTTGCAAGTCTCATACACTTTAATTGATTTTGTTTTAGTAATATTATTAGAGATCGTGTATCACTTGTCCTTTATACGGCGAAATACGAGTTTGCTGGATTTATAAAGTTCTAGTTCAAAGTCGGCCGAAACTTGCGATTCATACAAATAATTTGTTTGTTGAATAAATTATAAATTTTAATTGGCAACACAAGCCATCTGGCTTGACAATTTAAAAGATTAAGGTACAAATCATAATCAGGATTATGTTTGAGTGGGTGAAACAATGATTAACAATGTTTGTCGGAAAAGGTAGTAATAATGCTGATACAAAATGTGCAAGAAAATCCCTGCTTGCCAGTTATACCAGAGCCCTAAGAAGATACCAAATCTTTTTACTATAATCAAGGTTGTAATCTTGATATAAACACCTGATCCATTAAGTACATACCTTTGTCAGTATAAACTAAGAATGGTATAGTGTAGAAAAGACAATTAATCCAATAGATCGGTTTTGTCCTCATTGGGAACTCACTACGTACTGGACAGAATTTGCCACAGACAGGGCTAGGTGTGATCTTATGAACGAAAGAAATGACTCATAAGTGACGGGTAAACCATAGTGGAAGAAGGTTAGCCAGGAGTAGGCATTCCCGATAATTCTTGCTGTGAAAGAAGACTCGTATTAAAATTCTGCAAGATATCTGTTTGGTGGCGTAAGAGGAGGCTAGAGTAAGAGGGCAATAAAATTCGCTAGCGTATGTTCGATAAGTGGTTAAATAAAATGGGATTGGTGTTTACTTCAAGCTCGCAAACTTGATTAAAAGAATTGTTACCTCCACCCGCGCAATCAATTATTGTTTAATTGTATTGTCTATATATATATATATATATATATATATATATATATATATATATATATATATATATATATATATATATATATGGCGAAAGCTACAAACAGCTAATGTTCGTGACTGCATAGAAATTGTGCAGCCGATATTTTCAGTCACGTACAATGTATGCAAGACTACTAGATGTGGGAGCCGCATATCTAACTTTGCTTTCCATATATATTAAATGCGGTTCGATCCTCGCTAGTCAGTTTGCCGTCGTACTCTGATGATGATCATGGAAGAACGAAACGCGTCAGTGCATTGCGGCTGGCGGTAGTCTTGTTATTTTGTTCGACGACTGGTTAAATACAATGGGATTTGTGTTTACTTCAAGCTCGCGAACTTGATTTGAAGAATTGTTACCATCACACGCGCAATCAATTATTGTTTAATTGTATAGGCTTTGCTTTCGTTGGACACAAAGTTTACAAACAACTCATGCTTACATTATAAATTTTATTAATTTATATTCAACGTTTTTCTATAGTATTTGAATTTATGCATTTGATGTCTCGTAAAATTATAGATGTAACCAGATTCGTGTTGCCACTGTCGATATTTCATTACGAAAGTCCTGATTTTCAAAAGTTTTAGTAATTTCATGCACTGCTAACGGTTTATATTGGTAAAGTGTTTGCAGTTAATATAAGTATTTTTTGTTTGTGAAAAGATAAATCAAGTTCGAAGTGCTTGACAGCAGTTCACAACTTTCTAACACACAGCAATTTGTACATCTAAAATTACTATCTGATTATTGACGCTTTCCAAGCAAGAAAAATTATTTCTGACCAAATAATTCGATCGATATAAAGTGCACACGAAACCTGTCTAGCGTAGTATGCATGCATAATATATTCACAACTACATTCAAAATATTATTTAGTTTCTCATTATCAATGCATGGATGAAAGTGCATACAAAATAGTAAATGTCATATCCCTTGTCGTTAAATTAAAAGTTTTTCTAATTCACGTTGAAATTAACTTGATTACCTGACCTAGCTTTTTTTCTTAAATGTTTTTTCTTCAAATTAAATCAAATTTTAAGGGTCTGACCCAATACGTATCTTTGATAATACACATATGAAATATAAAGCGTCAACAGCTCCCTATTCATTGCCGACTACTGCTTTTCTGTTGGCTTTAATTTAAGTGAGTAAAGCCCTACTAGACACTGTCCACCATCCACTTTCTGTTCCAATTTAGTACCTACTACCACATTAGATGCCAGTGTAAAGATTATTAATTTGCGACCGATTTAGTGGCATATAATGTAAAATTTTGTGCCGGCAACACTTTTGTCATTTAAACGAAAGATGATCTGTAGAACTTTGAAGCAAAAAATTATAGTCAGTGGAATGTTCTGGTGAGTTTTGCTTTTAGTTGCGCCATCTTCAGGATAAACGATCTGAAATAATTACACATTCAAGCAGATCGTGAATAAGTGCAGCCGAATTTTATTGGTAAAGAAAGAAGACTACTGGAAAAATTATAGTTGTAAGTTGAATTCCCTGTCCCGTTTTGTGCCACTGTCTTTGTATCTCATGAAGAGTCTAGGGCTTTTAATATAGTTTTGAGTTGAAATGGGTCAATAAATCCATCAAATTGATGTCGATTTTGGTCTGTGATGATAAAGATCCACTTATAGGAAGTCATCAGCCTCATTTCAGAGACAGCTTCCGCTATTTAACTTCAACTGGCGAAAAAAAATTATAATCAAATGTGGTGCAATCTAGTTTTACCAGAATTGATATTAATATTCTATCCTCGGTACCCATTTTGATTGAGAATTTTAGTCAGTTTAAGTTTTCCCAAATAACGAACATATTTTTGTTAAAACCAGCAACTCATTCATGATTCCTATTTAGGCAGAATCTCAATTTATTTCTGACGGTCCGAATGTTTTTCTCTCCCATTGAAACTTTACAGTCCAAATTCAACAACTTTGATCTAACACAAATAGACGCACAATGGAGCCCTCCAGTTGCATCACCCCCTACATCACCTACTTGTGGGATACTACGCGTTTTCCGGATGTATTTTTCCTCAAACATACAATTACGGCTTTTCCAACGGAGAAACGCAAACAGATAAAAAAGGCATCCTTCACCTGGTCATTTATAAAACCGTCCATGTTGTCCGTGTTAAATGCACCACTAGCGTGGCAACTAAACATACTCACGCTGTTTGTTGCCTCCCCGAATCGAATTTGAAATTTAAATTTGAGACTGTAAACTTCTTAACAACCCGCCTGTTATAGGCCAATAATCTCATTCTGTAAAATCAAAAGTGTTTTTATGATTATGTTATACTCGTGCTCTTGGTACGAATCCGCGATCAAAGCAATGTAGAACAAATCTGATCATTTGTGTTGTTTTGGCAATACTTTATCTGATGTTTCATGCACATCAAACGTAGCTCATAATATATCCAATGTCAATTTTACTAACCCTTGGAAGCTGTTCTACCTAAAATTTCTCATTCTTAGTCAGTTGTGAAGTTCAGACATAAATTAACTTCCCATCTTCGCCTCATGCAATAGACTAGGCACATTCGTTATGCGTTTAGACTGAAAATACTTTGATGTTCATTTACCAAAAGTTAAAATGCATTTGATGGTTTCGTGTCTATAATGTATTTTCTGATAACCTAAATATTCCTCTATTCCTTATGTGGCAATGCCGATCAGATTCAGACAAACATATTGAGTGAGTAGGTAATAATTTTTAACTTGCACAATTAACACAATCCATGTAATTGTCAAAGCTGTATTCATTTAAAATAATACAGCTATTAAAACATTTCTGACTAGCGCGATCGCTCTCTTCGGTAAAGGCTCAAACGTCGCTAACTAATGCATCCCATAAACTTAATTTTTGCACTTTCAAGACTACAAGAATAACAGCAGAAATCTTTAGAAACCGAATTGACTATTTGAACAAGATTCATCATCTTCACCAGTACCCTCCACTAGGCTCTTTGTCATGTGCTCAGTGTCCCCACATTTGTAATTTATATCCATCTCGACAAAATGAGATTTATAATGATCAATTGTATTAAAATAAGTAATTTGATAGCTCGCTGCATCACTGATTCCTGTAGTGTGCACAGATGAAATTAAGAACCATAAAACAGAGAACCAAGCTCAAAATACTTGAAGCCCAAATCGAGGTCTTACCTATTATATCAAAAGTCTTTAACTCCACGTTATACAAGTTTAAACAAAAATGTCCAAAATTAATTGAGATAGCTTGCGGTTTCGTTTTTGTGCTACTTTTATGGGCTATTTAGGCGGGAATTTCGGCTTTGCTCTAAACTGGTGGTCGAAAATTGGAGATTGCAATCATAAATTGATGTGCAAGTCATGAATGAATATTCTAAATTTTAATAAGAGTATAAAGCTGTTTTTGGTATAGCGAGAAGGCTTTCAGTTTTAACTTGAGACAATTCCAAATTGACATTTTAATGGTTTACCTGTTCGCCTATGTACATGACAAATTTCATTCAAACAGCGCGCTATCACAACGACTGATTTTGCTAAAATCATTCGAACTAAGATTTATTTTTGACACGATTTATTAGAGCAACATAAAACAGGATACACAAAAAAATCAAATGGCTTAAGAAAGTTAACCCAAAAGAAGAAGAGGAGAAGAACAGCGATTCATAGCGAAATGATCAACTAGGTCTTTGAAGGAACTTCTTTGTTGCGAACCTGGATTAATTAAATTACCTGATCTGTGTTTTGACTAGCTCAGCTTTCATTGTTCCAGTAATTTTCTTTTTGTAAAATATTTCGACCTACTTTACCGTAGGTCTCCATCAGTTGCATTTCACGAAACAATGAAGCAAGCGCAATAGTTCCTCTAGTCATAATATTTATATGCCTCAGACTGACCTTTCATTAGATATTCGCGTGTCACATGTGTGTATGCATTTTCATAACCGTTGTTTTTATCATAATTAATTTATACCATAGTGGCTGAATAATAATTTTATCAATTGCATACGATAATTATTCATTTTATACACTCAATGTAAATGACGTAATTGAGATGGGGGAGAACCATAATTCAGGAACACTCGTCATAAAAACATGCCATGAGTGATAAAACCAGAAGTCCGAAAGACTAATGCACATGTTAAATTCCAATTAAAATCACTAGGTTGTACTCAAAATAGACAGGTTAATAACAGTTATTGGTGCACGCTACACATGTGTATGTGTATGTGTATGCATAACTAAAAAACTTGGTTAAATTATTTTTGATACACATGTACGTACATCTAAATGAAACTGCAGTCAATAGACATTAATTTACACTTTGCACGCGTCAGACAAATTATTACTTATAAATATTGTATTATTAGAATAATTTCAATAGGTAGGGTGGGGGTGCAAAACAGAAAATTAGGGTTGAAATCACTAATTGTTTTAAAATCAAACGAAGAGTTAGAGATGAAATTTTGAATATTATATGCATAATAATTGATTATTCATTTCTTGAATAAAAGCCCACTAATTAGTCAATCTTAATCTGATGTTCTTAATATTTAATTTGAGCTAGCTTCAGTTACCAATTCATACAATCGTCCTTTCCTTCCATTAGCTAATGCAGTGTTCCAAATCGGACCTACAGATTTTTCAACAGCTGTTTCATTCATAATATTATCTCTAGATTTAATTTCTATAGATTCCCTAATAAATATCGTCACCCGATTACGATTACATATTACTATGAGTTTGCATTCCTCCCAGTTGATAGTATGCCCAGTCTCCACAACTTGACGAGCAAGAACTGATTTAGCAATATATTCATACTTACACACAGTTTTATGTTCACCTCTTCTTACCTTTATTGGGCGCATGGTCTCACCAACATATTTGAGACTATAATCATTGCATGGGTTCTCATACACTCCTGAAGTATCCAAGGGTTCAATCTTTTCTCTTTGGTTAGGGATTATAGTGCCAAGTGTAACGGGCTGTTTTAAAACGGTCCTTATATAGTATTTTAAACCTAATGATTTCACTTTCCTACTCAATATAGAGTCCGGTAATACCATGACCTTCCGCTCTTCCTTCTCCTTATCCGCTTTTATGTATCTCAAACTAGGATTAAATTTCTTCACCACGTCCCTCATTGTTGCATCTATTAAATGAGGAGGGTAACCATTAGTCTTGAATATATCGCGTAGTCTACCTAATAATAACTTCCTATGCTTTATATCTGTTAATTTGAGACTTCTTAATGTTAATGACTCTAAGATACCGACTTTAATACCATACGGGTTATTGCTAATTTGGGAATTTATAGACCACAAGAAAATGATAATTTAATCGTGATTAATAGAATAGTAAATCTATCAACATTAAATCTTCAGAAGGATCAAGTTGAACTACTTAACCGTGGTTTGAACATGACTATCTCTAATGAAATATCGGTTAGAAACGAAATAATTACTGAGGCTGTCAAAACGGCAAAGCTTTTTTCGGATAATGATAGGGTGAAATTTGAATTAGACGTTGCCTCAATGGTTTTAACACACGAAGAGGATAAAGTTAAGCCTAATTATGAAATTAAACGTCTCAGAAAGGATTTAATATCAAATAATGTTAAATGTCTTAAGGCGGATAAAGGAGGAGCTACAGTTCCGATGAATCAATCTGATTATAACAATAAAATGATAGAACAGTTAAGTAATGCTGAAGTATACACTAAAATAACAAAAGACCCTACTGATAAGTTACAAGGGAAAGTAAAATTATTAATCAATAATATGATTGCTAATGAAGAATTGGATTCGACGCATGGTAACACTCTCATTCAAAGAGATACGGTTGCACCCAGAGTTTATGGTTTAGTTAAAGTGCATAAGCCGGGTAATCCTTTAAGAATTATAGTGAATGTACAACACTTGCCAACATATAACATTTCAAAGTTTTTGTACCATAGAATAAGAAAATATTCCTATTTCTTAGAACATACCTTTCTTAATTCATATCATTTGGTTTAAATTGTTGATAAATGTGTACTAGATGAAAAGGAGGGATTGGTAAGCTTAGATGTAGTATCTATGTACACAAATATACCGGTAGCTGAGGCTCTGGATTGTTTTAGACGTTTCCTAGTTGATCACCCATTAGTATTAGAAGGAAGCAAAATGACGCTAGGATACGTCATGGAGATTATGTGTATTTTTATGTCTTCCACTTATTTTAAATTTCGGAATGAATTTTATAAACAAATTAGAAGCGTTCCAATGGGACAACCTTTGTCGGTCCCAATAGCTAATATCTTTATGCATTATTTGGAGAATAATCTGTTGGATAAGACTACATTGAAACCAAAAGTACACCTACGTTTCTTGGATGATATATTACTGATCTGGAACCATGGTGATAATGAATTGGTAAATTTCTTAAATTTAGCTAATCGAATGAGCAAATTACAATTTACCTTAGAAAGGGAATTATCAGGTGAATTACCATTTTTGGATGTCAAATTAATAAGAAATGGTAAGAAATTGGGAAGAGATATTTATAGGAAGGATACTTAATCAGGAATCCTTCTTAATTTCAAGTCCAATCACCCGTATGGTATGAAAGTCGGTATCTTAAAGTAATTAACATTAAGAAGTCTCAAATTAACAGATATAAAGCATAGGAAGTTAGAATTAGGTAGACTACGCGATATATTCATGACTAATGGTTGCCCTCCTCATTTAATAGATGCAACAATGAGGGACGTGGTGAAGAAATTTAATCCTAGTTTGAGGTACATAAAAGCGGATAAGAAGAAGGAAGAGCGGAAGGTCATGGTATTACCGGACTCTATATTAAGTCGGAAAGTGAAATCATTAGGCTTAAAATACTATATAAGGACCGTTTTAGAACAGCCCGTTACACTTGGCACTATAATCCCTAACCAAAAAGAAAAGATTGAACCCCTAGATACTTCAGGATTGTATGAGATCCCATGCAATGATTATAGTCTCACGTATGTTGATGAGACCATGCGCCCAATAAAAGTAAGAAGATGTGAACATAAAACTGCGTGTAAGTATGGAAATATTGCTAAATCAGATCTTGCTCGTCATGTAGTGGAGACTGGGCATACTATCAACTGGGAGGAATGCAAACACATAGTAATATATAATCGTAATAGGGTGACGAGATTGATTAGGGAATCTATTGAAATTAAATCTAGAGATAATATTATGAATGAAATAGCTGGTGATAAATCTTTAGGTCCGATTTAGAACACTGCATTAGCTTGTAGGAGACTTTTGCGAGATTTATCATTCCCTACATTAGTTTGGTAGCGGCTGAGGAGATCCGTGCACGTGATGTTACCCCGGCTTTTTTCCGATGTGTGATGAGAGAAGACTGATATGAAGGATCACACATGTATTGTAAATGGTTTCGCATATGAAATCATAAGTAGTCCAAATTGACCGTGCTCTAGACGGCAATAAAATTAAATTTTAACACAAATGAATGTCTTAAACACCAGTCACAGTCAAACTAAATTGTCCGTACTCTATTTGGCAGAAGTTAAAACAGTATTAACCAAGATGAATGTTTCATGCACAAGTCACAGTTAAACAAAATTTTCCATGCACTAGACGGTGGTAAAATGAACGTTATTTACAAATTTGCATGTCTTTCACACAAACAATTATTCCTTCCCAAATGACTGAATTAAAATGAATATATGCAACCGATTGAAAATACATGATGATGTTGAGGCCCCTAACCTATTCGAGTCTGTAAGCCCCATAGATGCCAGATCGCTGGAAGTCCTAAAATTCACAGTAGAGTCTGATAGGCTTATATTATTGCTTGCGTCACTTAAGTTCAAGTCCGCTATGTCCTGCACTAACCTACTTGTGTCCTCAAATTTAATATCGGTATCCATGAATATATGGGATAACAATTAAATCGATACTTACTGTTAGGCAATCGGAATGCGAAAGTTGGAAAGCTGTTCCACTCAGCAAATAATCTAGAATGAGATATACGTGAACCACCGATGAAATCAAATATACCTGTTCCAAGGCTCCTCTTCCCTTTTGTTTTATATTAGAACAAAAGGCAATTGATGGAGTAATATATTTGATGATGAAGTATTCGTTTACTAGAGAAATCGTTAAAATGCAGCAGACCAAAATTTACAATGCCAGACACGGAGCCAGATACTCGAAAAACAGAAAATAGCGCACAATTTAAAATCAAGTATTTAAACAAAGAATGTTCTTGAAAATAAAAAGAAAAAATTCTTTTTTAAATAAAATTCGTTACAATCAGCCATAGTGGTTTAAATTTATCAGTCAATGTTGTTTTACATAAGGGGGAGGATTTAACATCCTCCACAATGATATGAACATAGTCACTGTTAAAAGTTTTCACTGAAATGAATTGAAGAAATTCGTGTAAAGACTTCAATGACAAAGATTCACAAATAATTAGTTCACTGTTTGCTATGTTTTTAACTTATGTCATTATAATAATCCATTATTTTCTGAAATTCGGATAGGCATAGTTAAATGCGAGCAGTAAATCCCTCGCGTAAGCTGCGAATAATCCAACTGAGCGAAATGAATCCACTGTGACACAATAATCCACCGCGTGTTCCATGCGTATCGCGTGTTGAGGCCCCTAACCTATTCGAGTCTGTAAGCCCCATAGATGCCAGATCGCTGGAAGTCCTAAAATTCACAGTAGAGTCAGATAGGCTTATATTATTATTTGCGTCACTTAAGTTCAAGTCCGCTATGTCCTGAACTAACCTACTTGTTTCCTCAAATTTAATATCGGTATCCATGAATATAAGGGATAACAATTAAATCGATACTTACTGTTAGGCGATCAGAATGCGAAAGTTGGAAAGCTGTTCCACTCAGCAATAATCTAGAATGAGATAAACGTGAACCACCGATGAATCAAATATACCTGTTCCAAGGCGTCACATTCAATATTATGTTTTATCAGAACAAAGGCAATTGATGGAGAAATATATTTGATGATGATGCAATCGTTTACTAGAGAAAAATGGTAAAATGCAGCAGACCAAAATTACAATACCAGTCAAGGAGCGAGATACTCAAAAACTGAAAATAGCGCACAATTTAAAATCAAGTATTTAAACAAAGAATGTTCTGGAAAATAAAAAGAAAAAATTCTTTTTAAATAAAATTCGTTACAATCAGCTATGGTGGTTTAAATTTATCAGTCAATGTTATTTTACATAAGGCGGAGGATTTAACATCCTCCACATACACCACTTTCTCAAAATAAGGCGTCTAGTAATAGAGGTAATCATAGTTCTCCATAAACCAATTCTGCTAGGGAAGGTCCTAATTGTGCCCTATATCTGTTGGGCATGGCGAGTAGTACTATAGGAAGATCGTGTATCCAGCTTGTTCCACTAGTACACCTTAATGCAGCTTTCAGTTCACGATGTAGCCTTTCTACCATCCCATTCGCTCGTGGGTTATACGGGCTAGTATGTATTATAGTGGTTCCCATGATGTTGAGGGATCTTACGAAAATCTCTGAGATAAATTGACTACCACGATCACTAGTGACCTTTTCCGGAACACCATAACGCGATATCCAATTATGTAGAAACGCAAGCAAGACCTTTTGCGCTGTCATGTCTTTTAAAATCGCCACTTCAAATTGACGACTAAATCTATCTACCATGGTCAGCAGGTATTTATTTCCATTTACTTCAGGCATCTCGACAATGTCTATGTGTACGTGTCTGAACCGTCCGAATGGTATTCCAATGTTCTTTATCTCGGTTCTGGTATGTCTCCAAACCTTACCCGTTTGACACTTGGCACAGGCTCTTACCCATACCCGTATGTCTCTAGACATGTGTGGCCATACGTATCTGTCGTTGATTAATCGAATGGTGGCTTTAATGGATGGATGACCCATTTCATGTAACACTTGGATAATCTTGGCCCGTAACTCCAATGGCACATATGGTCGTGGTTGACTTCTAGATGTTTCGCTTAACAACCACTTGACACTTATGAGCTTACAAACATATCCTGGTCTTTTGGACAATACTAATGTAAAGGGATCCGATCCTTGCGCTTCCTCGATTTGACTAACGAAATCGTGCATTGACTCATCTAAATTTTTCAATGGACCTTGAAATATCATATCGACATCAGCTTCATTCGGTCGGCTAAGTTCATCGGCCACAACATTCTCTTTACCAGCAATATGAGCCACAGTGAAATCGAACTCTGCTAACCGTGTTATTTGGGAATTTACTCTACGAGAGTAATTAAGCCTAGCTGTTTTACCAAGTATGCTGATCAATGGCTTATGATCAGTCAACAACTTAAACTTGTGACCATCTAAGTAATGCTCGAAACGTATCACTGCGGCATACACTGCTAGAAGCTCGTTGCCAAACGTATCATAACGTTTTTATCGATCATTAAGATTACGGCTATAAAACCCAATCGGTCTTACTATGTCCTGATCTCTTTGCTGTAGCACTGCCCCTAATGCAACACCTGAGGCATCTGTGATTAGCTCGAAAGGTATTCCCAATCTACAGGTGCTAATGTGGTTACGTCACTTAACATATCCTTGGCCTGTTGGAAATTTTTTCGGTCTTCTTGACTCAAGTTTATAGGCCAAGACTTCTTGATCGTGCTCTTTTCACGAGTGAGATGGCTTGTTAACGATCCAAGAATTCCGGCTAGACCTGGAATGAATCGACGATAATAGCTGATCATGCCCAAGAACCTTCGCAACTGGCGTACGGTTCGGGGTTCCGTTACGTCCTTAATAGCTTGGACCTTATCTTCCAAAGGTTTAATTCCGTCTTTGGAAAGTATATGACCAAGGTATTTAACTGAAGAGCAACCGATATTACTCTTATTAGGTTTGACCACTAATCCATATTGTTCCAGCCTGGTCAAAACCGTTTCCAAATGAGTACGATGTTCATTTCGGGAGCGACTAAAAATAATTATGTCGTCTATATATACCCTCGCAAATGGACAATTCTGAAGAATTTCTTCAGCCAAACGCTGGAATGTCTGACTGGCATTTTTCAAACCAAAAGGCATTCGAAGAAATTCATGCGATCCCCCTCCTGGAAATCTGACTGCGGTGAGTGGTATCGAACTTTCTTCCATTGGTACCTGATAGTACGCTTTCTGGAGATCTAAAGTTGAATAAACCTCATATCCCATTATATCTCGGAGCAAAGTACTCTGGTTAGAGAGAGGATAAGAATCAACCTTCGTCACTGAGTTTAATAGACGATAATTCCCACAAATCCTCCATTGACCCGGTTCAGGTTTGGGAACTACCACTATTGGGGAAGCAAAATTGGAATTTGACCTTCTACAAATCCCCTCTTCGCGCAATTGGTGAAATTCGGAGAAGCAACTTGTCGCTTGTGTTGTACCAATAGTTGGACCTCCGGTGAACAAGGTAATGGAGCCACCAATTCTATTTGGTGTTCTACTCCTGTCTTCAAACCTAACCTTTTGGCACTGAAAGGCTGAAACACTGCTAGGTGCTTCTCGATTATATCGGCAAAGTCATGTGCGACTGATGGACGAGGTAAGAGGACTGTTCTAACTGCCGACGTGTTAGACTCAGTAGGTGTTGCTATCCCTACGCCTTCTGCGATAGTCCTAGCCTTGGGGTCTAATGTCAGCTTGAAATGTGTCAAGAAATCCATGCCAATGATATGGTCCTTGACATCGGCTACTAGAAAATTCCATCGGAAGGAAGATTTCTGGCCTAATGTTACCGACATTTCTTTCATCCCTTTTACTCCAATCGGACTACCGTTAGCGGCCCATAGTTTATAATCAAATGTGGGGCAATCTGCTTCCACCACGTCTGACCTAACTATGCTTACCTCAGCACCCGTATCGATAAGAAATTCTAATCCAGATAATTCATCCTTAATAATGAACTTGTTGCTGGACAATCCGGCAATGTTTTCAAGATCTCCGCTTAGTGAGAATCGGACTCTCTTGCCTTCTATATCGGTGCTATTTGCTTCTAGTCGCATCTTTTGCTTTGAGTATGCCTTTTAAAGGCATATCTGGGAGCCTTTGCAATGGAACCCCCCCTACGGCTCCTACTAGCGGGGGTTTTGTCCTTTTCCCGGTGATGGATTTCTCTCTACCGGTTTTGTGCTTCCTTTCCATTTGGGTCCACCTAATCGCGGGTAAATACAATTCTCACCTTGGCACTTTGCACTGCGTCCGTATTCGCAATGTGCCTTACACCATCCGCGTGGCCCTTCGAAGCGTTGACGCGAGTGACTCCCTCGACGTCTATTATACTTATCCTGACTCTGAAGTTGTGCAATGTCACTGCGTAAGCTAGCAACTTCTCTACATAAGAAACGCAAGGTTTCTTGTATAGTCAGGTTATTTTCGATATCTGCCCTGACTGGCTGCATCGTTACAGAATCTGCTATTACAGCATGTACTTGTGGTTCTTGCTCATTGTGTCAAATACTTCCAATGTTGTTCTAAGCCTAATTGGTAGCTCAGCTGTAAAAATGGAGTTGCCTACATCTCTAGATATATTCAACCTGGAAGCTTTTGTGCAAAGGCGTTCATAAAATTCGGATGGTAGTTGACGCCCCATTTTTTCTAAGCGTAATAATTCGCACATTTGCGCTGATCTTCCAGGCTGATATCTCTGTTGAATTTCAGCCATTAATAACTCAAAAGCATTGTACGGCTTTTCTTCCACAGTTCTGTCTCTGAAATTTTCCAAAGCATTTCGAGAAATTTTCAGGCAATGCCATCCATGCTGCAACAAATTTCTCCATAGGGTTTACGATATTATAAGCACTGAATATCATTTGGACATCTCCTACCCAACTTGAAAGTTTTTCTGATTTATACTGTGGTAGACTTAAAATTCTTGGACTGGCGCGGTCGCCAAATTTTGTTGAGGCCCCTAACCTATTCGAGTCTGTAAGCCCCATATATGCCAGATCGCTGGAAGTCCTAAAATTTACAATAGAGTCAGATAGGCTTATATTATTATTTGCGTCCCTTAAGTTCAAGTCCGCTATGGCCTGCACTAACCTACTTTTGTCCTCAAATTTAATATCGGTATCCATGAATATAAGGGATAACAATTAAATCGATACTTACTGTTAGGCGATCGGAATGCGAAAGTTGGAAAGCTGTTCCACTCAGCAATAATCTAGAATGAGATAAACGTGAACCACCGATGAATCAAATATACCTGTTCCAAGGCGTCACCTTCAATATTATGTTATATCAGAACAAAGGCAATTGATGGGGAAATATATTTGATGGTGATGTAATCGTTTACTAGAGAAAAATATTAAAATGTAGCAGACCAAAATTACAATACCAGTCAAGGAGCGAGATACTCATAAACTGAAAATAGCGCACAATTTAAAATCAAGTATTTAAACAAAGAATGTTCTGGAAAATAAAAAGAAAAATTCTTTTTAAATAAAATTCGTTACAATCAGCCATGATGGTTTAAATTTATCAGTCAATGTTATTTTACATAAGGCGGAGGATTTAACATCCTCCACATCGCGCGCGGTTCCGTATATTTAATAAACAACCCTATTAATTACAAATAAAATTGGAGTTCAAGAAATCTCAATTAAAACTGCTTGAAAATAACAGAGATTGTTTCTAAAATCACAGTTAAAAGAAATATTGTGTAAGAACATAGTTAGATTATTTGACCTTAAAGAGCACTGTATTTGTCAAAATCGAACATCGTTGGGTTGTAACGCGGAGCCGCCTGTTACAAGCTAATGGAAGTAAAAGACGATTGCATGAATTGGTAACTGAAGTTAGCTTCAATAAAATATTAAGAACATCAGATTAAGATTGACTAATTAGTGGGCTTTTATTCAAGAAATGAATAATCAATTATTATGTATATAGTCTTCTAAATTTCATCTCTAACTATTCGTTTGATTTTAAAACAATTAGTGATTTCAACTCTAATTTTCTGTTTTGCACCCCTACCCTATCTATTGAAATTATTCTAATAATACAATATTTATAAGTAATTATTTGTCTGACGCGTGCAAAGTGTAAATTAAGGTCTATTGACTGCAGTTTCATTTAGATGTACGTACATGTGTATCAAAAATAATTAAACCAAGTTTTTTAGTTATGCATACACATACACATGCACATGCGTGGCGTGCACCAATAACTGTTATTAACTTGTCTATTTTGAGTACAACCTAGTGGTTTGAATGGTAATTGAACATGTGCATTAGTCTTTCGGACTCCTGGTTTTTATCACTCATGGCATGTTTTTATGACGAGTGTCCTGAATTATGGTTCTCCCCCATCTCAATTACGTCATTTACATTGAGTGTATAAAATGAATAATTATCGTATGCAATTGATAAAATTATTATTCAGCTACTCTGGTCTAAATTAATTATGATGAAAACAACGGTTATGAAAATGCACACACACACACACATGTGACACGCAAATATCTAATGAAAGGTCAGTCTGAGGTATATAAATATTATAACTAGAGGAACTAACGCGCTTGCTTCATTTTTTCGTGAAATGCAACTGATGAAGACCTACGGTAAAGTAGGTCGAAATATTTTACAAAAAGTAAATTACTGGAACCATGAAAGCTGCGTTAGTCAAAACGCAGATCAGGTAATAATCAACTAGGTCGTTCGAGATTTACAGAATAAATTAGTAAACTGTTAAGTGCGTACCTACGGTTTGTGTGACTCAAATTAAATAGCGAAATGAGAGGTTCTATGAAAGTTATCGATAGCGACAGTCGCAAGTGTATTAGTAGCTGCATTACACTAATTACTTGTCGAACTGCCACCCATATAAATTAGCTTAATGATGCAAAATAATTGTTCAAAACAATATGGATTACAGACCAACTTACTATTAGCTTCTTGGAAGAATAGCTGTATCGTAAATTTAATGTTGCAGTGAGGTGTATTAGTGTAACGAGCTAGATACACGGTCTTCCTATAAAATTTCTCGCCATGCGCAGCCGATATAAGACACAATTAGGAACTTCCATAGCAGAATTGGTAAATTGGGAACCATTAAGGCTACCTAGAAGTCTTCTACTATACACTCCAATTAGTCTTGATTTGGCTTCGAGAAACGGTGATTGGTTTATTGGAGCTCTTAGACATAAGATGTGTTGTTTAGTTCCGACAAGACTAAAAAAGTATAAAGCAAGCGCTCTGTGTCCTCCGATTTAAGAACGGTATAGTATGTTTATGTGGCTAATTAAAATAGTAAGAACTGACTGACTCCAGTTTATAAAGGACCGTATAAGGTAAATACGATGACAGACAAAAAATTCGTCATAGAAGTAAATGACATAAAGGATTGCGTGACTTTGGATCGTTGCATTCCCCAGTTTATCTGGAATGATGACGAGACCGAAGGACTAGAAGAGTTAAAGGACAATCATTTCATGGACGAGTCTGATTTGTGCAATCCGACTTCGCCAGCACCAAGGTCAGCCCAGCTACATTCACAAGATGCGTTGTCTACGGCATCGACATCATGCTCAACCGAGTTACAAGACTACCGCTCTCCATCCACGTCACACAAACCGGAAGTACAAGAAGAAATAAACGATGCGCAACGTTAGACAAAGAACAAGGATTACGTGTATTTCTATTCGCATTATTAGAAGATCGTGTATGTAAAGGAAGATATATCCTCGAGCGATTATTGATATATTTAAACCGCTGTTGCTGATTGGAACGAATATCATTAAAAAATAATCGTTTTTTCTAGAACATTTTATGTTTAAATCTTGTCGAGTATATATACCATTGAATTTTACGTAATTTCAATTTTCTGTATTTTGAACCTGGCGTGCGTGATGTTCTATGTTGATTCGCAGTTGCCATCTTGTTTCTCATTTCAATTATACAAATTTTGATCTTCACAATATATTCCTCTTAAAAGCGAGTTTCCGTGTTGATTTGAGCATGTTGGGATTATTCAGGAACAAGCAAATTATTTATTCTGTATTTCGTGTATAATCTCATTCCAGTTTAAGCAGTTGAATCGTAGTGTTACGTAAAAAGCACTCAGTCCTTCCCCTATTACATGATTAAATAGGATATATATAGTTGTAATTAACATGGAGGTTAGTATCAAGTTTAAGGATAAGGAAAGCATATTACAAGAAGTCGCAGTTATGAAATTTTTAAAGGGAAAACTGTCCCATCATACTCCTATAGACACAATAAAACTGATACAGACTTCGTGTTTAAGGGGCTCTCATTAGTTAATAGGGCTATAGCCTCTACAACAAATAACCAATAGATATTGCTACACGAAACGTTAGCCGTAGTTGTTGATCGCTACCGCATGAAGCAAAATAAAGCGATGCCGAAATTTTTTGGCAGCCGCAGAATGAAATAGCAAAACGGGTTGCAATATGTAATGCCAGGTTTCAGTTTGTATTCCCTAGTCAGACTCGATTGCTTTTAATGATAGTAGTTCAGTAAGACCAAAAAAGCTCAAAGTTTTTATCAATGATATTAATGAGTAAAAATGTAAAGAGCGCATTTGAGGAAGTCGCAGCATGCCTGATATTTGTCTATATTATAATATGAAACAAATGACTGCTTATTGTAGCTACACATGGCGTTGGCTATATAAGCTTGTCATATCACATACAGCAAGTGTGGGGCTCAGGCGTGAGCAATACTACGTAAGTGTATGGTGTAAAAACATTACGACATGGCAATTGAACGTTAAAAATAAATATGTAAAGTCTACTCGCTCCTTGCCGCAGAAACATTGTATTATCGAAGAATCATTCGTAGACACCACACGATTATCAGCTAAGTACAGTCGCTTATACCATGAGAGACAAGTGAATAGAAAATATTAATCATGTGGATCATATAAGTTAGTAATATCATTTGAAAGAGGGCGCAATAGGTGTGAAAAACAAACATGGGATGCATAGAACACTGTACAATGAATAGAAACAAATTCCACCGATTTAACTTTAAGCATGTAGCACCCACCAAGACCCATCGCTCAGCGTTCTGTCTAAGTTTATTATCACATAAGCGACTTGTTATACGTTTCACGGTCACATTATTACCTTGATAAGAAATTGAGTTAAAAATCATATTATGGGCACTGGTTGGCAAAATTGGCTTGGGTTGTGTGCCTGTGTAGTAGCGCACTTAAAACCACAAGGAATGTTAATGTATTCAAAAGTAATAAAAGGAGTGATATAAGCTGTTTTTTCTCTATCTTTTGGTACTATATGAAAGTGGTGGTTGGCTTGCCTAAGGTCGATCACTTGGAAATAATTGCTCCCGCAAATTTTTTTGAGCAATTTATTTGTATAAAGAATAGGGTTTAAACCGACTTTGGTCAGTGGATTGCTTGGGATAATACCCGCAGTCTCTGTATGATCCGCTAGCCTTGAGACCACATGTAATGAGGATACCCAAGAACTTTTTGACAGTCTGATGATGCCATCTTTCAGGAGTCTTGTAAATTGTTCTTTGGAAGCTTTGAGATTGGCTTGGAGTAATGGTCTCTTCTTACTGGCAATAGGCTGTCCTGGTGATTATATGGTGCATTTTGTTAATGACATTTAGCTCTGATTTTCTCTGATTTAACAACGGTTTGTGGTCTCCATGAGCTGTCGATATTTCTGTCGTAAGACACATCGTGGATGGCTGTATGACTTTTTATTTTGAACGTTCGGGCACTAGAGCCTAGAAACAATGCTCAAGCCGGGTGGAGAATTAAGTAATGTTTTTAGTTGCAAGATCAACAATCAGCCGATATATTAACAGAAAAGCAAGGCATACAACTTCGTGCAAGACCTTGGTGACGACGAACGTTTGAGATAATTCCCGTTATAAGCCTATATTTAGAGAGTGACACCGACAACCGTAGTTGGAAATGGGCATACACGTGGCTGTTTCAGATAGCACGCCTAAAGACATCTCGGAATTAGAGCAAACATTGGGGACACAATCTGAAACACATGTGCCCACGATAATTTACTCTCCAGTTCTAAACTCTAGAAAGTGCAAATTTTATGTGGTTGTTTAGTCGAAAAATATATGCAAGTTGGTTGGTTATCTGGTATAACTTTATAGGATACACAGTCTTCGAGGTTAATTCTACTTGAACAGTAGAAATTAACATGAACTGAAGAAATAAGCGTTTGTGCGTGAAGAATACGAACTTTTCCTTTGATGTGGCTTGTGTTCATCCAAAAAAGTAGACGATCAACCATTTGGTAATTTCTCTGATGGGTGCATGCACTTTGAATAATATAAAAGTATTTTGTTGATTATAGCATCAAGTTTTTGGAGAACGTTGACTAAAGGATCAAGGGGATCTGGATCGGCATTTTTTACAGATGTTTTCGATTCGGACGGAAATGCTGATCCGTGGTTTCCTTAACTTCAAAGATTTTAGTCAAATCTTTAAGAGATCTCTTTAAAGAGGATAGCTTAACGTCATCAGATTTGAGACGATCGGATAGACACTGAGCTAACTTAGACTCGAGGATATTCCTGATTAGAATTATCTTAAAGGACATTAAATTAAATCAAACAAAAATGATTACATGAACAAAAATTTTTTAAAATTTAAAAGTATTACTCTGTACATTTTAATTGCTTGTAACAGAGCGCTCAATCGCAACTGTTAAATCAATTCGTAGAATGGACTTTGGTACTGTACGAAATAACTGCTACCACAGTTTGAATTTGAAATGAAAGCTAGAAAAGATAAATAGGTTTTAACTTTAATTTATTCTTGGCAAAATTCCAAGCCGTTACCACATGTAGAACCACAGAACACCAACAAATTAATTCGACAACTTGATTCTTAACGATTATTTTGCAAAAATACAAGAGATTCTACGAAATAGACTTGAAAAACTCTCATTTTGCATACAATAAAATTTTTACATACAACTACAAGACTGATGATGGTGTAACACGCGGCTCCGTGTTACAACCCAACGAAGGTCAATTTTTACAAACGCTGTGCTCTTTAAGGTCAAATATTCTAACTCTGTCCTTAAACAATATTTCTCTTAGCTGTGATTTTAGGAACAATCTCTTTTAGTCTCAAGCAGTTTTAATCGATATTTCTTGAACTGCAATTTTATTTGTAATTAATAGTGTTTTTATAAAATAGACAGAACCGCGCGCGATCCGAGAGGATCACGCGGTGGACTATTGTGTCACAGTGAATTTATCTCACTTTATTATATTATTCATTACTATGAAAATGATTGATTGTTTACTAAAGAAAGCAAGGAACTAAACATTTGTGAGTTGTTTGTCATTTAAATTTTAAACGGTTTCCATGGTCAATTTTAGTGATAACTTTCAATGTTAACTCCATTAACATCATCATGTATTCTTTGAGTTTTTGTCATAAAAGTCGTTAAACGGTTTACACAAAACATGTTCCTTTATAAACATAAATAATTTTACTAGAGTCATATTATCATGTATCTTTTATCGTTTGACTACTCATTACAATCCAGACATTTGTGTAAGAATAACCAATTGTATGTAAAACATTTTCTTTATAAACATAAATCATTTTACTATGTTCATATTATCATGTATTTTCAATCATTTGACTATATTCACTCCAATCCAGACATTTGTGCTAAACATTTCGCTTTATAGACATAAATCACTTTTATTTTTGCCGTCTAGAAGACGGACAATTTAGTTTAATTGTGAACGGTATTTAAGACATACTTTTGCATTAAAATCTGTATTTTTGCCAACCAACTCATTCAATTCGGATTAACAGTGAATTATATTTATATATGCTACATTGTGTGGAATATATCTATGAAACCTTTCTTCAGTCTTCTCATATCAACCATCCGAAAGGAATCAGAGACTGATTGGGTGCTCGGGTAGTAATAATGGCCACCATTGATATGTAGTAGGGGTAAAAAATCACGAACTAGATAGCAACTCCGCAAAATACCCCTACATTATGGTGCCCCGGTTCGTCGAACTCACAGCCAGTAAGGAATTAATAAACAGCTAGATTTTGAGAAATTCAAGCACTTTCAATGAAGGCCACTACACACGTTATTGCCTCGGAAACGGCTGCACATACCCGCGCACAGACACGACGTTCAAATGGGCGTGGTCACCCTCAACAACTCAGGTGATTCCGCCATGGAAGGTTCGGAAGACGGGTGGGGTCAGCCTCCTCGGCGGCAGCAGAGGCTGAGCACCCCAAGATTGTTGGCCGCTCCACGTCTGATGGCTCGAAGCACGTTGCCTTCGCGGTAGAGCGCAATCAAACTATTGTCTTTACAGCAACGGCTCCAATTAAGTCATGCTTCAAACGCCCAAATGCCAGCAATCAATCTCATCGCCGGTTGCCACTATCAACATACTTTCTCATCCGTGACGCAATCTCTGGCGAATGAATTGTCATAGACACTGGATCAGATGTAAGCTCACTACGCCACAATTATCTCGAACCAACCCACCCAGTCGACACCAACAGTCTGACCTGCGCGAATGGCTCCAACATAGCGACGTTTGGGGTACGAGTCCACAAAATCTCGTTCTCCAACTCAAAATGATGTTTCAAATATCCGTTCATCATCGACAACACGACATGAAATATCATTGGGTGTGACTTTCTCGAACACTTCGACCTAACCATCCGTCCAAGAACGCGAGAAATAGAGGAGCCAGTATCAGTGTTGACAGAACCAAAATCAGTCGTTATACGGCATGAAAGAGCAATAACATTTACTGTAAGGTTAGCCCACTTCATTGTGTACTAATTTTCACTGTCGGGGGGGTGTATGTAACACGCGGCTCCGTGTTACAACCCAACGAAGATCAATTTTTACAAACGCTGTGCTCTTTAAGGTCAAATATTCTAACTCTGTCCTTAAACAATATTTCCCTTAGCTGTGATTTTAGGAACAATCTCTTTTAGTCTCAAGCAGTTTTAATCGATATTTTTTGAACTGCAATTTTATTTGTAATTAATAGTGTTTTTATAAAATAGACAGAACCGCGCGCGATCCGAGAGGATCACGCGGTGGACTATTGTGTCACAGTGAATTTATCTCACTTTATTATATTATTCATTACTATGAAAATGATTGATTGTTTACTAAAGAAAGCAAGGAATTAAACATTTGTGAGTTGTTTGTCATTTAAATTTTAAACGGTTTCCATGGTCAATTTTAGTGATAACTTTCAATGTTAACTCCATTAACATCATCATGTATTCTTTGAGTTTTTGTCATAAAAGTCGTTAAACGGTTTACACAAAACATGTTCCTTTATAAACATAAATAATTTTACTAGACTCATATTATCATGTATCTTTTATCGTTTGACTACTCATTACAATCCAGACATTTGTGTAAGAATAACCAATTGTATGTAAAACATTTTCTTTATAAACATAAATCATTTTACTATGTTCATATTATCATGTATTTTCAATCATTTGACTATATTCATGCCAATCCAGACATTTGTGCTAAACATTTCACTTTATAGACATAAATCACTTTTATTTTTGTCCGTCTAGAAGACGGGCAATTTAGTTTAATTGTGAACGGTATTTAAAACATACTTTTGCATTAAAATCTGTATTATTGCCAACCAACTCATTCAATTCGGATTAACAGTGAATTATATTTATATGTGCTACATTGTGTGGAATATATCTATGAAACCTTTCTTCAGTCTTCTCATATCAACCATCCGAAAGGGATCAGAGACTGATTGGGTGCTCGGGTAGTAATAATGGCCACCATTGATATGTAGTAGGGGTAAAAAATCACGAACTAGAAAGCAACTCCGCAAAAGTACCCCTACATTATGGTGCCCCGGTTCGTCGAACTCACAGCCAGTAAGGAATTAATAAACAGCTAGATTTTGAGAAATTCAAGCACTTTCAATGAAGGCCACTACACACGTTATTTCCTCGGAAACGTCTGCACATACCCGCACACAGACGCGACGTTCAAATGGGCGCGGTCACTCTCAACAACTCAGGAGGATCCGCCCATGGAAGGTTCGGAAGACGGGTGGGGTCAGCCTCCTCGGCGGCAGCAGAGGCTGAGCACCCCAAGATTGTTGGCCGCTCCACGTCTGATGGCTCGAAGCACGTTGCTTTCAAGGTAGAGCGCAATCAAACTATTGTCTTTACAGCGACGGCTCCAATTAAGTCATGCTTCAAACGCCCAAATGCCGGCAATCAATCTCATCGCCGGTTGCCACTATCAACATACTTTCTCATCCGTGACGCAATCTCTGGCGAATGAATTGTCATAGACACTGGATCAGATGTAAGCTCACTACGCCACAATTATCTCGAACCAACCCACCCAGTCGACACCAACAGTCTGACCTGCGCGAATGGCTCCAACATAGCGACGTTTGGGGTACGAGTACACACAATCTCGTTCTCCAACTCAAAATGATGTTTCAAATATCCGTTCATCATCGACAACACGACATGAAATATCATTGGGTGTGACTTTCTCGAACACTTCGACCTAACCATCCGTCCAAGAACGCGAGAAATAGAGGAGCCAGTACCAGTGTTGACAGAACCAAAATCAGTCGTTATACGGCATGAAAGAGCAATAACATTTCCTGTAAGGTAAGCCCCCTTCATTGTGTACTAATTTTCACTGTCGGGGGGTGTATGTAACACGCGGCTCCGTGTTACAACCCAACGAAGGTCGATTTTTACAAACGCTGTGCTCTTTAAGGTCAAATGTTCTAACTCTGTCCTTAAACAATATTTCTCTTAGCTGTGATTTTAGGAACAATCTCTTTTAGTCTCAAACAGTTTTAATCGATATTTCTTGAACTGCAATTTTATTTGTAATTAATAGTGTTTTATAAAATAGACAGAACCGCGCGCGATCCGAGAGGATCACGCGGTGGACTATTGTATCACAGTGAATTTATCTCACTTTATTATATTATTCATTACTATGAAAATGATTGATTGTCTACTAAAAAAAGCAAAGAACGATACTTGTGAGTTGTTTGTCATTTAAATTTTAAACGGTTTCCATGGTCAATTTAAGTGATAACTTTCAATGTTAACTCCATTAACATCATCATGTATTCTTTGAGTTTTGTCATAAAAGTCGTTTAACGGTTTACACAAAACATGTTCCTTTATAAACATAAATAATTTTACTAGACTCATATTATCAGGTATCTTTAATCGCCTGACTACTCATTATAATCCAGACATTTGTGTAACAATAACCACTTGTGTATAAAACATTTTACTTTATAAACATAAATCACTTTACTATGTTCATATTATCATGTATTTTCAATCATATGACTATATTCATGCCAATCCAGACATTTGTGCTAAACATTTCGCTTTATAGACATAAATCACTTTTATTTTTGCCGTCTAGAAGACGGACAATTTAGTTTAATTGTGAACGGTATTTAAATCATATTTTTGCATAAAAACCATTTTTACAGCTGACAAACATATATTCAATTTTGACTAACTGAGAATAGTGTTTAAGATATAATTTTATATTAAAAAATCTGTATTATTACCATCCAACTCCTTCAATTCAGATTAACAGTGAATTATATTTATGTGCTACATTGTGTGGAATATATACATGAAACCTTTCTTCGGCCTTCTAATATTAACCATCTGAAAAGGAACAGACTGATTGGGTGCTCGGGTAGTAATAATAGCAACCATTGATAAGTAGTAGGGGTACAAAATCACGAACTAGATAGCAACATCGCAAAGTACCCCTACAAGATAACGGACTGTTTTCTTCTTACGTAGTAATACACCCGGTCAAATAATCTGGAAAGAAATAATTCGTGAATAACAGAATTATTAAATTACCTGTTCCAAAACATCCCATATATATGTACGATTCAAAACACAAACTGATAGCAGGTGTTTATTGTAAGCATCAAGATTTTGTAAACCAAGATGTGAAAATATGAAATTACGCCCGTTACAAAACTTTATATACTGCCAAGTATTTAAACAAAGAATGTTATAGAAAATAAAGGAATAATTACATTTTACATCAATCAGCCACGGTTGTTTAAATTTATAATAAATGTCTCTTCAATTTTGTCGGAGGAAATATCTTCCTCTACATACACTTCCTTATCAAAAAAAGATGTCTACGAATAGACGTATTCATTGTGCTTCGGCTGACGTTGTACTCTTCCTGAACGAATTGTGCATTATGGTGCCCCTGACGTCGACATCGCGCCCTGTTCTCAATATACCAATTCTTCTATTAAAGTTCCTAATTGAGTTGCGCATGGCAAGTAATACTATAGGAAGATCGTATATCCAGCATGTTACACTAGTACACCTTAACTCGGATTTCAGTTCACGATGCAGCCCTTCTACCATCCCATTCACTCTTGAATTTTTTGCGCTAGTATTCAATACATTTTTCCCTATAATATTGAGAGATCTTACGAAAAGCTCTGATATAAATTGACTACCGTGATCACTAGTGACTCTTTTCGGAACACCTTTACGCGATATCCAATTTTGTAGAAACGCAAACAAAACTTCTTGCGCTGTCATGTCTTTCAAAATCGCTACTTCGAATTGGCGACTAAAACGATCTACCATTGTTAGCAAATATTTTTGACCGTTGACTTCAGGCTTTTTGAAAATGTCAATGTGTACATGTCTGAACCGTCCAGTTGGTATTCCAATATTCTGTATCTCGGTTCTGGTATATCTCCACACCTTACACGTTTGAATTTTGGCACAGGCTCTTACCCATACTCGTATGTCAGTAGACACGTGCGGCCATTCGTATCTGTCGTTAACTAATCGAATGATGGCATTTATGGATGTATGTCCCATATCGTGTAATTGTTAGATAATTTTGGCACGTAACTCCAACGGCACTTATGGTCGTGTTTGAACTCTTGACATTTCGCATAAAAACCACTTGCCAGTCAGGAGCTTGCGAACATATCCTGGTCTCTTGGACAAAACTAACGTAAATGGATCTAATGCTTGCGCTTCCTCGATGTGATTGATTAAATTGTTTGGAGAACCATCTAGAATATTTAATGGACCTTGACTTATCAGCTCGACATCTACTTAATTTTGTCTGCTAATTGCATCAGCTACCACATTCTCTTTAGCAGCTATATGAGAGACAGTGAAAACAAACTCTGCTAATCAGGTAATTTGGGAATTTAACCTGCGAGAGTAAATAAGCCTCGCGGTTTTACCGAGTACGCCAATCAACGGTTTGTGATCCATCAATAATTTTAACTGATGGCCGTCTAAATAATGCTCAAAATGTAGCACTGCAGTATACGAAGCAAGAAGCTCTTTATCAAAAAAAATCATATCGTTTTTCTCGATCATTCAACTTTCGGCTATAAAACCAATCATTCTTATTTTATCTTTGTCTCTTTGCTGAAGCACAACATCCGAGGCATTTGTGATTAGATCAAATGGTTTCTCCCAATGTCTAAGTGCAAGTGTGTTTATGTCACTTAGCATTTCCTTGGCCATTTGGAATTATTTTCGATCTTCCTGACTCAAGTTTATAGGCCAAGACCTCTTGATTGTGCTTTTTTTCACGTGTGAATTGGCATGTTAACGATCCTAGAATTCCGGCTAGATCTGGAATGAATCGTCGGTAATAGCTGATCATGACCAAGAACCTTCGTAACTGGCGCACGGTCCGGGACTCCGTTACGTCCTTAATAGCTTGTATTTCATCTTCCAAAGGTTTAATTCAGTATTTGGAAAGTAAATGTCCAAGATACTTAATTGAAGACCATCCAATGGTACTCTTATTGGCTTTGACCATTAATCCATATTGTTCCAGCCTGGTCAAAACCGTTTCCAATTGCTTACGATGTTCATCACGTGATCGACTAAAAAGAAATATGTCGTCTATGCACACCCTCGCAAATGGACAATTCTGAAGGATTTTTCAGCCAAACACTGAAATGTCTGACTGGCATTCTTCAAATCAAAAGACATTCGAAGAAATTCATGTGATTCCCCACCTGGAAATCTGACTGCGGTGATTGGTATAGAACTTTCCTCAATCGGTATCCGATAGTTCGCTTTCTGGAGATCTAAAGTTGAATAAACCTCATATCCCATTCTGTCTCGGAGCAGAATACTCTGGTTAGCGAGATGATGACTATCACCCTTCGTCACTTGAGTTTAATAGACAATAATATCCACAAGTCCTCCATTGTCCCGGTGCAGGTATGGGAACTATAACTATTAAAGAAACAAAATTGAAAATTGACCTTCTTTAAATTCCCTCTTTGCGCAATTGACGAAATTCAGACACAGCACCTTGTTGTTTGTATTGTGCCAATGGTTGGGCCGTTGGTGAACAAAACAATGGTGCCACCAATTCTATTTGGTGTTCTAATCCGAAGTGTTAGACTCAGTGTGCGTTATCGCCCCTACGCCTTCTGCGATAGTCCTAGTTTTGAGATCTAGAATCAGTTTGAAGTGCGTCAAGAAATCCATCCCAATGATGTCGTCCTTGACATCGGCTACAAGATAGTTTCACGGAAAAGAAAATTTCTGGCCTAAGTTTATCGAAAATTCTTTCATCCCCTTAACGTTTATCGGACTACCATTTGCAGCCCATAGTTGATAATCAAATGTGGGGCAATCTGCTTCCATCACATCTGACCTAACTATGCTTACTTCAGCACCTGTGTTGATGAGAAACTCCAGTGCAGTTAATTAATCTCTTATAATGAATTTATTATTGGATAATCTGGAAATGTTTCCAGACCTCCGCTTAGAAAGAATCTAACCCCCTTTAATTCTGTTTCGGTGCTATTTGATTTTGGCATATCTTTTGCTTTCGCCTTAAGTATAACTTTTAAATGAATATCTGAGAACCTTTGCAATGGAACCCACTACGACTCCTAATAGCGGGGTTTTTATCTTTTTCCCGGTGATGAATTCATCTCTACCAATTTAATGCTTCCTTTCCATTTGGGTCCACCTAAACGCGGGTATATGCAATTCTCTCCTTGGCACTTTGCACATCGTCCATATTCACAATGTGACTTAAACCATCCGCGCGGCCCATCGAAGCGTTGACGCGAGTGGCTCCCTCGACGTCTAGTATTTCAATCCTGAATCTGAAGTTGCGAAATAGCTCTCGCCATATCATCCATTTTTCGATGTATACCTGCAACGTCTCTACATAAGTAACACACTATCTTGTAATGTCAGGAGGCTTTCGGTATCTGTCCTGCCTGGCTGCACCTTGACAGAAACTGTTATTACAATATGTACCTGAAGTTGCCGCTGTTTCTACATCCCGTCTAGCATTCTGAGTTTACCTGGCCAATCAACATTCAATGTTTTAAATACCTCTAGTGTGACTCTAAGCCTGGATAATAGTTCAGCTGCAAAAATAAAATTCACCGCATCTCTCGATATATTCAACCCGGAAGCTTTCGCACAGAGGCGTTCATAAAACTCTGATGGTAGTTGACGCCCCATCTTTTCTACGCGTAATAATTTGCACATTTATGCCAACCTTCCAGGCTGATAACTCTGTTGAATTTCGGCCATTAGCAACCCAAATGCAATATAAGTTTCTTCTTCCACAGTTCTGTTTTTAAAGTTTCCCAGTGTGCTTCTGAAATTCTCTGGCAATGCCATCCATGCTGCAGCAAATTTCTCTATAGGGTTTACAATCTGGTAACCTTTAATAACATTGTGGCATCTCCGACCCAACTTGAGCGTTTTTCGGATTTATACGGTGGTAGACTGAATATTTATGGGCTGGCGTGGTCGCCATAATTGTAAAGGCTCCAATCCTATTAGTAAATGAGAAACCTATAGATGCCAAGTCATTTTCAGTCTTAATATACCCATTTGAATCTGATAAGCTAGTTTTCTCGTTCACATCTATTAATTTCAAGCCTGCTATATCTTGAGCTAATTTACTTGTGACCTCAAACTTAAGATTAGCTTCAATATTGATCGATCTCAAATATATATTTGATAACTTAGTATTAGACAACGAATTGTGTACT